>CAUOFW020002258.1:584244-630768 GCA_963454935.2 Ilex paraguariensis
GGGAGACATTTAATGTGGATACATGAACCAGTTTGTTGATCCAATTGATGAAGGCGCTCTTATGCCGCAATATATTGATCCAAATAGGAAACCAAGAAAACAACCACTTGAAACGACTGGTACACTACTTGGTTTAATCTGGCTTGATTGCGATTATACCAAATAGACCATAATCTTTAACAATCGAGTTATGATCATGTCTTAATTTTTTGATAAAGTAATTTGAAAATCTGCTCAAACCTCGCTGAAGGGGTGGACGGTTTTGACCATGTGCACATTTTATTGAAAATGGTTTCTTTATAGGGTGAATTGGTCTTCTGGCTAGAGTTTTCTTTTTGCAACCAAAAACTCTTTGCTTAGACCTATTAACCCATAAGTTGCATCATGTGCATTTTTGTCCTAATGATTGACGGCTCTTATGTATTTTTCATGAAAAGATAAACTCTACGGGTACTTCTACCTATCATATGCCTCCTACTCTTGGACTTTTCATCGAATAAAGCAATATAACAACCAGCAAGGTTCTAAACCCTCAAGAGGTCGTCAATGGTTGAGTTTGATTTTTTACTAATTTAGAAGTTTTAGGTTCAATCTTTTTCCATATTTCTTAAGAGGTAGTCACCTTTGTACATAAAAGGACATGCTCTAACCTAACTTAAGTAACGGTGGCCAACCCTTGAGCTTAAGGCTCTTATTGTGACTTGACGGTGTGCATCTGCACTTTGTTAAGAAGTTTTCGTGTTTTTCCTCTTTCCTTGTAAGGCTCTATATTTTCTATCAATAAATTTGCAAATTTTATTTACCAAAAAAAAAAAATGTTGGTTGAGATGGCTTACCCTTTTGGTTATGCATTACTTGGTCTTTCTCATGTTTAACCTGATTCTAACGTGTAGTGAGATTATTTTAATACCTTAAATCCATGATGCTTAGGGCAATGAAGTAATTTTATTATTAGATCAAAGGTCGCTTTGAATAAAAACTAAAAAAAAATTAAAAGGCTAAAAATAGTTCAAAAAGAATTGGAAAATTTGGAGGCCGGTCTCTCTATATGGACTTGTTTAAATTTAAGTTTGTTTTTAAAAACTTATTTGTTATGAAGTTCGTTAAGAAAAACTTTACATCTATTTTTTATAACTAGATGTCTTGCACACATGGTTATTCATCGGAAGAGAGAATTAGACAATTGAATAAGAAAAATAGGGAGTTGTGTGGTTATTTGGGAATAAATGAAGGACAATATTGATATTTCATTAGTGGAGGCGATTAAGTCACCTTAAAGAGTGAGTTATGGATAGTTACTTGGAAATAAATAAAGAGTACTGATGATGGTTAGTAAAGAACAAGCTAGGTAGAGGAGCTCCACAGCTCGGTGAGGCACGATCCTTAGCTCCCGGCTCGTTAGTTTGCCAAAATTGCATCACTGGCTCGGTTAAGAATCAAAATTTTGTTTCGAAATAGTTGAAACAATAGACACATTTCTGTTTCTAAGGAAATCAAAACGAATTAATGACGGAATTAAAATTCTAATACTATGAGGTGTTCCATACTGTTTCGAGATGTTTTATAATATTTTAATGTATTTGTACACTTATTTTAGAATGTTTAAAAATATTTTAAGATACTTTAGTATATTTCTATAAATATTTTGAAAAAATATTTTTTATTTTTTTATTTTTCTCATTCTATTTTAAAAACTGTTTAAAATATTTTCAAAATATATCGAAACGTTTATGTTTTTCAGAGAACCGAAATAATGCACCAAAATAAAATTTTGATCCTCGAGCTCGACAGAGTACTAATTCATCACGCTTTGACTAATTCAAACTCGGCTGAGACTCCTACGCTACAAAGAGTCCTGACTCACCCTAATTCTAGAACAACCTTTTTTCAAATAAAGGATAAGAACCCACAACAGTCCAACCCACTGGCCTATAAAAGGAGAAGCTGGAGATCATCCAGGCAAGTAAGTCTTACAATCACTCTCAATAATCTCTTTATGACTTAAGCGTTAGAGGGTCAACCACCGAAGCCCTGTGAGACCCGAACTTACAATTGTAAAATATTTTATAAATATTGGGGGTATAATGTGTAATTTATGATAATTACTGTAAAGATTAAATTACAGTTATTGAATACAGCTCCACCTGTACTCGACTTCCTTTGCAGGAACTCCCCCAAGACGGTCAAGGGTCAATTTTAGTCAACCATACTTACGGAGTTCGGTGGGCAATTTCTCACATCAACAAGTACTAAGTATATTTTAAAAATGGACGCCGAGTCCCTCTTCATCCTTTATTAATAATATAGATTTACTAGTTATTTTCTATGTTTGAAAGTACAGAATAATAAAAAATGATAATAATAAACATATTTGTATTCATATTTAAAATCAAATTACAAATATATGAAAAAAAATAAATGAATTTAAGCATCAATTGTAGTAGGGGGAGAATTGGTGGGTGATAATGGTGATGGTAGGAGACGGTGATGGTTGTGGTGAGTGACAATGACCGTGGTAGTGGTGGTGGTGGCGGCGATGACGAAAGTGGTGGTGGCGACGATGGTGGTGGTGGTGGTGGCGATGACGGTGGTGGTGGTGGCGGTAGTAATGGCAGCGACAGTGGTGGCAACGGTAGTGATAGAGGTAGTGGTGAGATAGTTTCAAATACTATTTTTTTTTAAAATATTTATGAGAAATAATTTCTAAAATTACTTTTATAAAGTCACTTTAAACACACCCTTAAGGGCCTATTTTTTCTATTAAATTTAGGGTGTTAATATTAGCCGTTAGATTAACTTTAAAATAAATTTTAAAGTGATCTCAAACGCGAATAGTGAAAGTTATTTTATTTATTTTTTGAAATTTGAATTGTAAATTACTTTATTATATAAATAAATGGTTGGAAACACCGTGCATTCAATAGTATAACCTTGTGTTTATTATATTTTCGTCTTTTGGAGGGTTGGGTTCGCCATGTGGCATGTTAATATTGGTTTCTCATGAATGTCACATGGAAATTCAAACGCAATATAAAACCAAGCATCTATTATCAAATGGCAGTGACATCCGAAGGGCCTATTTGGATCTTAGTAATATTAATTAGGAATGAAAATTCATTCTTTTTAACAAGCTNGGATCTTAGTAATATTAATTAGGAATGAAAATTCATTCTTTTTAATAAGATACTAAAGTTTCAATTATTATTAGTAATCTAGTAGGGGAATGAAGTTCATTTTAAAAAGAAGATTGATTTTAGGAAGATTGCTTGATCTAAGGAATAAAGTAAATTTTGAAAATGAGCATTTGGTTTCAAAAGTTTTCTACAAATATCCAATCAAGGTAGACATGAAATTGATTACCACCATTGGCCATGAAACTAGGATATACACTATCATTGAGAATTCGATTATTATATCTTATTCTTGAGTTAGATTATTGAGTAGTTGACTATAAATAATCTAGCAATTTAGGAGTACGAGTCTCATTTCCAATCAAACTTATTGAGGGGCCAAAAATCTAGGGTTAATTGCAAAAAGTCCCCTATATTTATAGTGTAGAAACAAATAACCTCCCTTAACCTTCAAACTTTTATACTAAGCCTCCCTAACTCGTGACCAAAGTAAAAAAGTGGATGTCCATCACCGAATCCTTAAAATACCAAAGTACCCTCATCATTTCATCCAACATTCATTATAATGCCCTCTCTTTACTTTTTACCCTCCCTCCCTCTCTCTTTTATCTCTATGGTAACTAGTAATGATGCTTTTGTTTCAACCCAATTCATTCTACACCTTCATCTCTACCCCCACTAAAATACTTTTGTTTATTCATACACAAACCTAAGTTCGAATTTAAAAGAAAGTGTAGATAGATGAAGACTGAGAAAGAGAGATATGATTGAATCTATCATTCTCTCTGCTGCACATACACATACACATACACTCACATAAAAGGCTTCCTCCCCTTCACCACAACCTCTACTTGGAATGAACATTGAAACCCCATCTAATTTTCCATTTGATTTTGCTCATAGTTACATACCCATCTCACTATATATACAACTCTTTATTATGGTCTCACTAAGTTGGTCTCATATTAAGAAATCCTCTTGCAATACCACAAATTAAGGTCCATGTTTCTCAAAAAATTGTTGTAAACGTGATCTTGGATGAAAAGGTGAAGCCATCCCAAAGAGACATCATCTATGATTTCATTACCTCATTGTCATCTTCATCATCTCGAAGCCAACCTTCTGTCACGAGTTGATGGTTATATTATGGAGAGAAAGTGTTTGTGTGTGTGTGTGAAGGTGCCATTAGTGATTATATCAGATCAGGGCTACGACTCATTCTGATGGGAGATCGGTGGTAGTGGTACTGGTGCAGATGGGTGGGTGAAGTGGTGTTGGTTTATGCTTGTATATATATGTGTGTGTGTGAGAGAGAGAGAGAAGTCGTTGGTGGGTGACTTGCTCTGTGTCTCCCAACAATTTCAAGATAGGAACTAAAATAATAATACAACCAAATCAACTGAGTAGAAAAACAACAGATTCTTGCTGGCAATTTTTCACAAAATTAGATAGATCAAACGTCCAATGCAAGCTCTACAACAACAAGTGCAGAGGCGAGAAAAAAATCCACTTGACATTTTTGGGTGGAAAAAACATCAATCTTAGTTATTAGGATGAAAACAAACATGTGAAAAATGAAAAATATAATGAGGGTAAAAGTGTTATTTTAAATATCAAAAATTTATTAGAAACATTAATGTTTAGGCAAATATGGCCTTAATGACATGTGTTATCCCCTTAGCTCATTGGCATGCAGGTACTAGCCCAATTGTGTCCATGCCTTATCCAAATTGGGGGAGTGCTTGGCCAAGAACTCTTGTTGTGTGAAGATAGCTTCCTAAGCACTTGGTCGTGTACTTGGTTTGGTATTAAGGGTGTTCGACAAAAGTTCCAAGAGGTGTGCAGCAACCATGTCNTGCAGGTACTAGCCCAATTGTGTCCATGCCTTATCCAAATTGGGGGAGTGCTTGGCCAAGAACTCTTGTTGTGTGAAGATAGCTTCCTAAGCACTTGGTCGTGTACTTGGTTTGGTATTAAGGGTGTTCGACAAAAGTTCCAAGAGGTGTGTAGTGACCATGTCTTAGGTTGTCGTCATTATGAATCCTCGGTTCAGAAGATGTCTATTGCCGCCACTAGGGTTTTTGCTTGCCCTTTAGCTTGCACACCAAAGCAAGGCATGACCCTAATAATGCTTGCCATGGGTGTGGTCAAGGCATTCTAAATTCCAAGACTCGAGGTGTGGGGCCGATTATTGGTGGGATTCATCGTTGGTGGTAGCCTCATGCATGACTGAGGAAGGCAACACATGCATAGGCATGTTGAGCACAAGCAAACAAGGTTAGTCAGTAGGCTCGAATTGTGGTGCATTGTAGGCTTTGAAGACCTAGCCATGGGCTGGGTGTATAGCTTGGCACGCAGGCAAGGAAAATTAGGTATTATGGGCTCACAAGGAAGGTATGTGCGCGTAATGTGAGGCAGTGATGAGCAACTAGTGGCATGTGCACCTCAGGTGAGGCGGTTCTGTGCAGTTATTGGCATATGCACAGCATGTAGGGGCGGTTACCAGCAATTGATGGCTGAGTCAAGAAGTAGTTACAACTATTCAACAAATATTTTGAACATTATGGGGAGTGGTAGAACCCCCACAATCCTTGAGAGTGAATTTGATTGGTGCCTACAACACTAGCAGTTGGGGATGTCGTACATGGCTTAGTTGGCCAAAGCTAGTTGGTGTCAGCATTGCCTAGGAGGTTGGGCTTGTAACCACTATTTTATGCTTTATATAAAGATATTGGGGTCTAAGTGAACTAAGAGAGTTTGGTCACATTTTTGTAAATAGGCCCATAATTGGAATCCTTTAAGCTTGTTGAGAAGAACATGATTGAATCATTTGTCCTATAATCTCATGTGCTTTTGTGTGCATTTGCTTCTTGCCCATATTTTGTGAGTGATTGGGTGTTTGGCTGAGACTGAGTGTTGGATCTCAGTGTCATCGCAAGACAAAAATTCATGTGTAATTTGACCCTTGTGGAGTAGGTAGAATTGAGGAAGTAGTTGAAGAAGCTACTCGAATCTACCAGCATGAAGCCTGCCAAGGTGCCATACGGAGCCCCAATGTTGTTCCAAAAGAAGCAGGATGGTCTATTGCGGATGAGCATGGACTATCAAGCCATAAACAAGGTGACAATCAAGAACAAGTACCCTGTTCCGAAAGTTGTTGATTTGTTTGATAGGCTCTACAAGGCAACATTTTACACAAACCTGAACTTAAGGACTAGGTATTGACAGATTAGAATTGCATAAAAAGATGAATCCAAAATTGCTTGTTTTATGTGTTATGGTTCATTTGAATTTCTTATAATGCCGTTTGGGCTAAAAAATGCCCCGACTACTTTCTACAATTTAGTGAATGATATTTCTATGATTACATTGATTTGTTTATGGTCATTTACTTAGATGACATTTTAGTCTATAGTGAGTCATTAGAGGATCATTTTGACCATCTAAGAATGGTGTTCTCACAACTTAGAAAACACCAATTGTATGTCAAGAAGGAGAAATGTAAATGTTGTCGCCAATAAGCGATGTTCTTGGGACATTGGATTTGCAAAGGCAAATCTGAATGGATGAGAGGAAAGTGAAGGCAATCGTTGATTGACCTGCACCAACCAAGGTGCTTGAACTGCGACCTTTCCTTGTTGTAGTCAATTATTATCGAAAATTCATGTAGGGTTATTCAAAGAAGTGCAACGCCCTGACTAATTTGTTCAAGAAGGACGAAAAATGGGACTAGAATGATGCATGTCAGACTATTTTTAGGAAGCTAAAGCATGCAATGTCTTCTACACTAGTGTTGAGACTGTTAGACTTCGATTTACCCTTCGAAGTGCACACTAATGCCTCTGACCGTGTCATTGGAGGAGTCCTCGTTTAGGATGGACACTCTTATTTCCTTTGAAAGTCAAAAGCTAAAAGATTTAGTGCAACGCTACTCAAGACATGAGAAGGAAATAATTATCTTGATGCATTGTCTTGAAATTTGAAGGCACTACTTGCTGGGAATGAAGTTCATTATTATGATAGACAATGTGGAAAACACTATTTCAAGTTCTAAAAGAAGCCGACTCCAAAGCAAGCCCGATGGTAGGAGTTTCTTACTAAATTCAATTTTTTATGGGTTCATAGGCCTGGAAGGTTGAACCAAATTACTAATGCATTGAGCAGGAATAAGGTCCATGACTATGTTGCTATACTTTCCACTGTGCAGAACAACTTTCCTGCAAGTGTTAAAGAGCAGGGCCTGACTGATGTTTACTTACGACAAATTGAAGCAACAGGTTAGTGATGGTTTGGTTAGTAGATATTGGTTGAAAAATGACCTGTTTTATGCTAAGGGAGGCAAGCTCTATGTCCCTACAGTAGGGGAACTAATGCGGGAGTTGTTGTGGGAAACACATGACTTCCAATGGACTAGACATCCAGGAGTTAAGAGGATGCTTACATTACTATCTCGCTCCTACAATTGAACCAAGATGGAAGATGACGTCAAGACATATGTCAGGACTTATCTAGTTTGTTAACTTGACAAGGTTGAGAAGAAGAAGACATCGAATTTACCACGGCCCCTGCCCATTCCTGATAAACTACGACAGTCAACCTCGATGGACTTCATATGTAACCTGTCAAAGGTTAATGTCATGCGCTTGATCATGGTGGTGGCTGATCGTTTCTCCAAGTATGTTGTCTTCATTCATGCATCTCATGTTTGCCCTATAGATGTTGTTGTAGAACTATTTTACAAGTGCATGGTGAAATACTTTGGCTTGCTAGAGGATATAGTCAGTAATCGTGGCACAAGGTTCACTGGTAGATTTTGGATAGTGATGTTCAATTTCATGGGTTATGAGTTGAAGTTCTCTACAACAAGTCACTTTAGAAAAATGGTCAGACTGAATAGATCAATGTCTTGCTGGAGGGATATCTGTGACACTATGTCACTGCAAGTCAAAAAATTTGGGTGAAGTTGGTGAATACTATCTAATTTTGCTATAACTTGCACAGTTCTTCTACTACAAGAATGAGTCTCTGTGAATTGACTATGAGATATCAGCCACTTACTCCTCATAAAATAGTGAAAAAGAGAACCTGAGATAGATATTAGCACAGCTATAACATGTGGGTACTAGCCTAGAGGTGACCCATGCCTTAGCCAAATTGAGGGAAAGTACTTGGCCAATCACTCTTGTTATGAAGATAGCTTCTTAAAGACTTAGTCGTGTGCTTGGTTTGGTATTAAGAGTGTTCAACCAATGTTTCAGGTGGTATGTAGCGACTATGTTCCAGGCTCTCGTCGTTGTGGCTCCTTAGTTTAGAAGATGTTTGTTGCTGCCACTAGAGTTTTGCTCACTAATGTTATTATAGGGGAGGGGGTTGCTCCGTTAAGGAGTGCCAAGCCAGCCACCCCAAGGACCCTTATGTCCCCTAGTCTTGGCACACCAAAGCGAGGCACAACCCTAATAATGCTTGCCATGAGTGTGGACAAGGCATTCCAAAGTTTGAGATTCAAGGTGTAGGGCCGACGATCGGTGGAACCCGTCGTTAATAGAAGCCTCATGCAAAGTTGAGGAAGGCAGCACATGCTTGGGCACAAGCAAACAACCAGGGCTAGTCGGTGGCTCGAATTGTAGTTCATTGAAAGTTTGGAAGACCAAGCCATGGACTGGGAATGACTTGACACATAGTCTAGACAAATTAGGTATTGTGGGCTCACAAGGAAGGTAAGTACACGTCATCTGAGAAGGTTATGAGTAGTTGTTGACATGTGCTCCTCAAGTGAGGTGGTTCTGTGTAGTTGCTCGTATATAAATATATATTAATTATGATTTTTTAAGAAAAAAATATATTTTGATTTTTGATTTTATTTTGAATAAATGTCATAATAGAATATAAATTTTGATCGTAAAATTTAAAATATTTGAGATTCTATTTTTTATTGAAATATTTTTGGTGTAAGTATAATATTTTAAATTTAAGGGGTCTAAATATTACCCAATCGACAAATTTCAAGAAGACTGAATATAATTTTCTACCGAATATATTAATAGACAAAGGTCCGAGTATTAATATGTACAAAACTTAAGAAATCTATACATAATATTCCAAATATCAGCAATTTAAATAGTCAAGTCATTAAGTCTGAATGTCGTTATCCCAAAATTTAAAGTTGAGGAAGATCATTCGCTTCTGCCTCAAGAACAAGAGAGTTTGTTTGCAAGTAACCTATGTTCGCCATCATTTTTAGGCGAAGAGGAGATATTACAGGCAATGGCGTCACCAAATTGAATGGTTGACGCAACCATGTAGTCAAAATCACCAAACTGCCCTCACTCGTTGCTTTTATCAGCCCTCCCTCGTAATGAAACTCGTCGATGCGTTGCTTTCCCCATTGCTTATAGGCTTATAGCATGTGCACAAGTGGCATTTCAGCAAATTCTTAACTGTCAATTTATCGAAAAAGCTTTCCAATTTCCATTCGTCAATGCCTGACGGATTATCTAAATGATAGAGTCTCTGCTCAGTAATCGGCCTGAATCGAGAATAGACCGTCTTTTTGCCAATTCTAGGTGAATTTTTCTGTCCAAAATCTGCTCTTTCACAGAAAAACACACATGTGATTTCATATATGCATGATTTTGAGGTCTTCTGAATGAAATTTGTAGATTGAGAAGCTCGAAGAAGTCGGTAATGGTGCCTCCACCTATCCTTTCCTTGGCTCTGCCATCGGAAACGGGTCGAGTTCTCAGCATTCAGTCTCACACTGTACAGGCATTATTTCAAGCTTACACATGAGTTTTTGTGTTGCATTTAACTTCCTGATTGATATATTTTTCGTGTTTATGTGTTTGTTTGGACTGATCACTCGTGTGCATGCTATCTAGAAATTGAATGAGGAGTTGTTCGATTTTAGGAATGCCAACTTTTTTTGAACTCTTCATGAATTACTGGTTAACTTTTTAAATACTCTTCAATGTCACAGATTCGGTTTTAAGGTTTAACCCAATTGTACTTCATAGAAATCCAATCTCCGTATTTGGCGTGTTTGATCTGTTCTTTTTGGAGGAAAAAAAAACATTTTCAGTTGGTACTGTGAGGAACTTCGGATGAACAAACTGGCTGACAAGAGAGGTGGGAAGGGGCCATCTTTAGGGAAGGATAATTGCAATGGAGTGTAGAACAGAAGCATTGTTTGTCCATGCCCTCTACTGGTACCGAAATAAGCAGTTGTTTTAGATGGCATTTTGAGGTGGGCGTGCCTCAAAATCAGGCATCGAGACAAGGCCTTGAGGCTTAACAAATTAGGCAGGACACTTCTGAAGCATGCACATTAGTAGCCTGTACACTATCAAGTGTCTTGGACTGGACACTATCAAGTGTCTTGGACTGGACACAAAAGGCATGATTTTTTTGGCTCAGTGTTAAGGCATATACCCAGCCAGAGCTCATAATCTTTTCCTTCTTGTTTTAGATTACACTATTTACCATGGTCAGTTTTTTTAAGTTTCACTATTCACCCTGGCAAACTTGTTTTAAATCTCACCATATGTTTGGATAGATCTAGGAATCTACGATAAGGAGCGTACAAATATTCAATAAAAATTTGACCAAAGTACAACTGGGATTGGTCTTTTGTTTCCACATTGATTCACAAATAATTAGCAACTATTAAGTTATATACCTATTATACTCAACATCTTAAGTTGTGCTTGATGTTCTCTCATGACATACAACATATCTATGACAGAATGGGATTCAAAATTTTAAGCAACATCTTTCACAATGAATGTGATCAAGTAACTTGCTAGCCAATCATCCTCCATCCCGTTGCTCGGTTTATTCTTGACAAATTTATATTGCTGAAAATGTTCATTCCACTTCGACCAATGCTTAGCACACTCAGACGTCATTGGTAACTTTTGAAATTCAAATTGTTTTAGACTATCAAGCATAAAGTGATGCAACTGGAATTTCAAACGTGGTTTTCTTGTTGTGTGAAGTCTATGATCAACTCTATCACATCTTTCTTAAATCTGTTCAATTCTTGCACTGAGAATCAACTGGAAATACTTGGTAAAGGGAATCAGCTGTAAATGAAAGCATATCCATAAAAAAATAATGCTTAAAGGCAATCTAATTGCTTTCAGAACAAGAATGATCTCGACAGTGTGAAACGAGCACTCATATTAGGAATATATATTTCATTTTTCACACAATTTTCTTCAACAAAGGAACTTCTCCATCTTCTCTAAATTGTTGAACTTGTGTTTTTCTTGTCGTTACTAGATGCATTGCATTTAATGTATTGAGTTTTTTGTTGCAATGCTAGTCAAAGATAATCAGTATTCTCCATGGTCCCTCTCCTAAGCTGTATTAATAATTAGCAACAAATTAATAAGGTCAATAGCTAATGGTACACTTCAATGGGGGTGCTTCATAGGACCTCGACCCGCCTACTCGGGTCTTGTATGGATATGCTCGAAGGGAAAATCAATGGGCAAAATATATAATTTGAAAATATTCACAACTTATACTAGTGTAATAAGGGATTATTTTCTGCAATTTTAGGGCGGCGGCTGCGCCATTTCCCACCCATCAGAGGCATCATCATATTTTCCACTCTGACTACAAAAGCTACTAAATTTTATTAGTTTGTCTGTCACCACTAAACTGTTACATAAATACTAGAGTGGTTTAAATTCTTATATTTTAGCCCGTGGACAGGTTCCATCTGGAAGCTTGCATTAATGAATGCTACCTTTTTTGGTAGTTATGTATCATCATTTGCCATTAGTTGGTTGTTTGCTGATTAAAAATTAGTTTTTGGTCTGTTACTGGTTTAAATTTTATCGTATATGTGATGATTCATCATGTCTAATATAAACTGAAATTTTGCTGCCGTATATTTTTTTGCTAATAGTTGCTTTTACCTTTTCTCTTATTCTCCAATATGAAAATATTAAGCATTAACGGACCAAGCCTTTTTGCATCACCGTTGCATTTACCTATAAAAAAAAGGTGATAAACTGATGATAAAGAAATTATCATGGGGATAGGCTCGTTTCAAACATGGATAAATCTTTAATTTAAGGGGAGGAATAGAAGGAACAATTACTGAAAATTTATGTAAGAAGTGATATGTATCTGCACTTCCTTAATTGTTCATTTATCAAAGATAAACAAGCAACTATTGCTTTAATCTGATGCGTTTCATCATTATTCAGTCATGAAGTGTAAGTGGGACACCCTGCCTCCTGTTTTAGATTATAGAAGTAACTCATATAGATGTTGGGAGGTAAATGTGGAAGAAATGGTGGGAGAGTTTGTGAGACATTTCGAGAATGTGGTGCTTTGTGGTATGTGAATTTATTCTAGAATTTCTTTTTTGATCTTTAGTGTTGAAGATTCACTCAATTAGCATTATTGCAATGATACTATCGGCATACCTGGAAATAGGATGAATTTCCAAACCAAATGGGTTGTTCCTTTCTTTAAGAGTTGTTCACAAAGCATGAGACTTTTAACACTTCAAAGGCAGGACGACTGCACTACCAAGGATTTCAAGGTTCACACTTGGCATATAAAGCTGACGTAAGAAAGAACAGAGAAGAGTTAATGGCATTTTTTGATTAGACATGACTATATCTGTTTAGATGATGGTAATGATGATTATGTTTGTGGGATTGTATACTGTGGAAGCAGTACATAAAGCATTTGGTTGTTATCTTTATTTTTTGTGAATTCTTCTTTTATACATGCAGTTATATTTATAGCAATGCCATTGCAAAGATTTAAGTACTTGGTTCTTTTCTATGCTGTCATCAATGCATACTATTATCCCTTGATATCCGTGAGCTTATGGGTCGTCATAGTCAATCAATTATTTGTATCATAATCTGAGAAAATAAATGCATAATGGAATATTTTTAACATTTATACCGAGCTCGTTTCTTTACGATATATTTTTCCAGAAAGTGGAGACTTTCTATGTTTCTATCATAATTTGGGATATTGGTCTTTCTTTAATTTATGTCCCTTTATGGTTCTTGTAATTTATGACCATTAATTATTTATTATAATGGATGGAGTTGATTGTCTTTTGCCTTCAAATGTAATACCTTATTTTAATTTTAATAGAGACTGCATCAACATCTATTGTCACTGTTATTCCTCAAATAGGCTGTTTGCATTTCATAATTCTTGTGTTGAAGTCAATTTTAAAGTCCATTTCTCTTTAGGGATATGTGGGAAACAACTCAGCTGTCTTCCCTCTCCAATTACTTGGCTATGATGTGGATCCGATCAATTCTGTACAATTCTCAAACCACACAGGCAAGCTGCTTATATCTTCACTCACATAGTCTGAGGCCTGATATACGGAGCGAGGTTATCTGTGAACCTGGAAAAATTCAGGCATGGAATCCTGGACAATATGTCAGTCAGTTAACGGATTAACTAACTTTGGGATTGTGCAGGATACCCAACTTTTAAGGGGCAAGTGTTGAATGGAAAACAACTATGGGAGTTGATAGAAGGCCTGGAAGCGAATAATTTATTGTTCTACACTCATTTATTGACTGGTATGTGAAATGTTCAATGTTGATTTGCTAAAAAGCTGCTCAGATCTTTGGTGAAGCAGCCCTAAGGCCTTGTTGCCAAATTTCGTGTTCACCATTGTGGCTGTACTTAGAATTTGACTAATATTAACCCAACATCTGAAAAATAGCAAGACACGTGAATGTTTTTGGTCTCAGAATTTCCTGAAAACTAGCATAACATATTTCTATATTCACAAGTGTGTCTATGTATTGAGTTTGTTCCATCTGCTTAGAAATGACTGAGCTCAGTTGTGTTTAGAGTATATTTTCCTCTGTAGTCTTATTATTATATACATCGATTAATTGCATTTCTTTCTTTTGATCTAACTTTTTGGTGCCATGATTTTTTTTCTGATTTATCTTTCTGTCTTGGTATTCCTGCCCATTATAGGAGGTGCTAAATATGACAGGTTTGTTTGCAGGTTATATTGGTTCTGTCTCCTTCTTGAACACTGTATTAGAAGTCATCAATAAGCTTCGGTCAATCAACCCCAAACTTACCTATGGTGGGTCGATTGCTGCTACAGCAAAAATTACTCCTGTGCTCCTTGTGATTGTTCTCGAGTACATTTCTAACTCAGTCTTAAAAAATATCTTCCTCACAACTTATGGCCAACTTGGGGGCAAAATATGGACGCCAATTACTATGTTGCAAAATCTTATATGAAAGTCCAAATCAAACAACATCACCATATATAGGACTGAGTTGTTGATAATAACAATTTGTTGAATTCTTAGCTGAGAATGTTTGTCATATATTTGAATATTACTCATAATTCTCCTTGATATGCATGTGCTTGTTATATCTATTCTAACTATAATAGGATCTTCTTGTCAGTTTGTGATCCCGTTATGGGTGACGAAGGAAAGCTTTATGTGCCTCCAGAATTGGTATCAGTATATCGTGAGCAGGTAACCCTTTAATTACCCTACCTAAATCCAGGATTTGCATTTAATAGAGACTGTTAGCTTGTGCTGGCTTTGTAACCTGGGGCACTAAGAGGTCTGGGCCGGACAGACCTAGTTTTTTCTCTCTGCACGAAGTGGTTTCCCTTAGAGTTGCGGCCAAATTTCATACTTGACAATCAAGTTTTGTCATGTGCCAAGCAAGGGTCCTCAGTTTTCCATTAACACCCTTCAGCATTTAGACCTTATATTGACTACTCGAGCTGATTAAACTTGATTTTGCCTCATGTATGATTTATTTTGTGGATTCATAGTTTATCTTTGTTTAAATTCCACACAAACCCCTGACATTTTGATTAGTTACACGAACACCCTCAGTATGGTGAAAAGTGACCAATGAGCCTTTGGTTCAATGGTACTCCTTGTCTTGTAAAGGCTTTACTTTCTTAAGGTCAAGGGATCAAGTCTCCCTCCCCCCTCCAAAAAAAATACAAAAATAAAAAAAAAGTGTTGTAAAAAGTGAGCCTAGGCGAGAAGCGAAGCGAGGGGACCCTATGTCACCTTGAACATGTCAAGCGAAGCGAATATAGTCGAAGCGNCATCACCATATATAGGACTGAGTTGTTGATAATAACAATTTGTTGAATTCTTAGCTGAGAATGTTTGTCATATATTTGAATATTACTCATAATTCTCCTTGATATGCATGTGCTTGTTATATCTATTCTAACTATAATAGGATCTTCTTGTCAGTTTGTGATCCCGTTATGGGTGACGAAGGAAAGCTTTATGTGCCTCCAGAATTGGTATCAGTATATCGTGAGCAGGTAACCCTTTAATTACCCTACCTAAATCCAGGATTTGCATTTAATAGAGACTGTTAGCTTGTGCTGGCTTTGTAACCTGGGGCACTAAGAGGTCTGGGCCGGACAGACCTAGTTTTTTCTCTTTGCACGAAGTGGTTTCCCTTAGAGTTGCGGCCAAATTTCATACTTGACAATCAAGTTTTGTCATGTGCCAAGCAAGGGTCCTCAGTTTTCCATTAACACGCTTCAGCATTTAGACCTTATATTGACTACTCGAGCTGATTAAACTTGATTTTGCCTCATGTATGATTTATTTTGTGGATTCATAGTTTATCTTTGTTTAAATTCCACACAAACCCCTGACATTTTGATTAGTTACACGAACACCCTCAGTATGGTGAAAAGTGACCAATGAGCCTTTGGTTCAATGGTACTCCTTGTCTTGTAAAGGCTTTACTTTCTTAAGGTCAAGGGATCAAGTCTCCCTCCCCCCTCCAAAAAAAATACAAAAATAAAAAAAAAAGTGTTGTAAAAAGTGAGCCTAGGCGAGAAGCGAAGCGAGGGGACCCTATGTCACCTTGAACATGTCAAGCGAAGCGAATATAGTCGAAGCGAGAGAAAAGCAAGCAAAAATGAAGAAGTGAAAAAGCTAAAAAAGTGAATAAGCGCTTGCTTTAGTGAACTATTTAATTCTACGTCTTCGGATTCTTCTTCTCCTCTTCTCATTTTTTTCCTCTTTTTATGATTTTCTGATTTTGCTAGGACCTCCACCTCCTCTTCTACTCTATTTCTGGTTTTCATTTTGGCTATGTTGGTGTGATGTTGATTCTACTTCCTTATCTTCTACTCTACTTCTATTTTTTTTTTTTTGATGTGTTGTTGTGATATTGATTTTATTTCCTCCTCTTCTACTCTTTCTATTTTATTTTATTTTTTGCTGATTCTGCTGTGTTGTTGATTTTGTTTCTCATTTTGTTGGACCCTCCCCCCTTGATTCTGCTGTGTTGTGCAATTATACTTAGAATGATTTTTTTCTTTGTTATTCTGGTTTTCTGCTTTGTTATGACTGGGTTTCTGCTTTATTATACTTTTTCTGCACTTGTTGCTTAGCTAATTCATTTGTGTTTGTTTTTAGACTGCTCCTGTTTGATTCTACTGCTTGGTTATGCTTAGTTCAATTGTTTTTCTTAAAAAAGATTGATGTAGTAGAAAATCATATAATTTTTGTTGTTGCTTCCTATTTGTAATGGAAAGGATTTCATCTGTGATGGTTGAGTACTAATGACCAGATTTTTAATTTGTGATAGTTTAGATATAAAATATTTTCTTTTTTTTATTGTTCGCTTCGCCTCTCGCTTCTCACCTAGGTCTCTAGAGACTTGTTCGCTTTGGTTCGCTTCACGCATTAAATAACATTTACACATTTATGCTTTGAGAAATGATAGTGAAATCCTTGACATTTGATAATTGCAACATATCAATTTCTGCCATTTAACTGATGTTGCTAAAATGTTAGTAAAAGTTGATGCCACAAAAAAAACTCTAATTCTAAGAATGTCCTCAATGGGCAGTTTGAGTTTGAGAATTTAAGAACAATTTTATGCCTAAAATTATACATGAAAGACAAATTTATCTCGATATTTCATTTCGAATATGTTAACTGGTTCTCTATTTTATTATAAAATTATAAAAATATTCAAACTTTCAATGTGATTACAACCAAATACTAATTATTCAATTTCTTTTCATAATTAATTATAGTTTTAATGTTGACCATGTAATTTATTAATTAACCACAAGATAATAACCAATTCCAGGAATTAATACATTTGTAAGATCTCCACTAATTGCAATTTTTGTACCACCTCCGCTACTGGAACACCAAAAAAGAGCTTTCTGTCTCTCTCTCCCTCCCTCACCTAACATACACACACCNTGCAATTTCTGTACCACCTCCGCTACTGGAACACCAAAAAAGAGCTTTCTGTCTCTCTCTCCCTCCGTCACCTAACATACACACATCACAGGCCAAAACCTTTCCACCCCTGCTCACACTAGCACCAAGAGGTTTGAAAGCCTATAAGTGCAGCACCAAATTGCCATGCACTTCGCTATGGTCTTTGATTTCTTTGTGGCTACCTATACCAGTTATACCATACACCCAAGACAATGCTTTGTATCAATGAATATCATGAACAAAAATATATGATTTGGTTCAAAACCAAAATCCCTCCAAATATTTAGTGTTCTTTTGATGAGTTTTATTGGGGATCTAGTGGGTGGGGGGGTTGGCCATAATGGGGGTGTGTGTGAAGGTCGGGCTCAGAGGTTGGCTGTTATTGGGGGTGTGGATCTAAGAGAGAGAGAGAGAGGGTTGGGTTATGGTACAATTTTGTAGTGGTTTTATTCAGGGCGTGGAGCTAAGAGAGAGATGGATGTATGCAGAGAGGGGGAGGTTGTTGTGCAGTACAAGAAGGGAGGAGGGGGGAGAGATTTGTGAGGGAAGGGGAATCAGGGGCATTATTATGGGGTTGGGTAGAAGTTTGGGTCTATTTATTTATTTATTTTATATCGCATAAAATTAAGGGTAAAATAGTCTTTTTGATGGACTAGTTAATGCCGTCTAACAATTCGGGTCTCACTATCATTTCTCAAATCACACAAGTGACCTGTGTAGCTAACCCAATTGTCAGGGTCTGCGTATAGTGCATCTTTTTTCTTTCAAGGTTTTATATGTAGTCCGAGCCCCGAGGTGAAATATATATCCCAAGTGTACAAAGAGACATGAATCTAATTTTTTTTTGTATAGTTGTTGTTTGTTTGGTGATGCTATGAATAGTTCTAAAATAAATGTTGTAGTTGCTACTTGCTATATCGCATTTTTTTATCTATGGCTGGTTATATCTGAAATTTAAAAAGGAAATTCAGTGAGTAGTCAATACTTCCTGCTAGTCAGTTAACAATTAATATTTTATTTTTTTTCCCAGTTGGGCAAATTATATTTTTCAACTTGATACTATCAGCATGGAAATGCTTCTTTTGCTTAGGTTGTGCCAGTTGCTTCAATGTTGACTCCTAATCATTTCGAAGCAGAACAGTTGACTGGGTTCAGGTATGCATGACATCTTAATGATGCTAAAATAGTAAGTTTGGTGAATATTATGGGGATATTGTTTATGCTCTTTTCATTTTTGAAACTAGCTTACTGTACTAATTAATAGAGTTTTCATGTGTTGATTTACAGTGTCAATGACAAGTGATGACATAAAACAATGGTTTGAACTCACAAAAATAAATCAAAACTTTTTTACTATATTTAATGAAACTATTTAGTCTTTCTTGTGCGTGGAGAAGTTCATGCAACATAGTTCCAATTTGTGTCCGTGTCCCAGACACATATCTCAATTGAAGTTCATGCAATTGAGTTCACACATTTTAAAAAATACAGACACTTGTAGGAAAATGTAAAATGGAAAATGTGACATGACTATCTCATACTATGGAAAATGTAAAATGGAAAATGTGATATGACTATCATACTATGGAAAATGTAAAATTATTTAGGCTTATTAAGATTATACTTAAAATTTACACACAAAAAGCAAAACTAATGACATTTTATTCTAGAAGAGGGCTTGGGAGAATTAATATGTATTTTTGCTTCACTTAGTCCATAAAAAAATGGGTGATTATTGAATTTTATGATCCATTATTCTTATAATTGATTCTTAGCACTAAACATAATACTCATCTTCTTATATCGTACAAAAATATTTGTAAATATTGATAGAAGGAGATAATTTCTGTGCAACATGCTTTTGCCATTGTAATGTCTGAGGAGGGTTGGCATTCACATTTTTACCTGAGTGTGAGATAATATTATTTTTGTGATTTGCACCCATAAATTCAAGTTAATGGAGTAACCTTACCATTGAGCCAAGGTCCAGACCCATAAATATTGCTAAAGTAATGGATTTACCAAAACAAATATTTTTGGCATGTCTTGGTCATGTTCATGTCATAATTTTTTAAGAATTTATTTTTTTGACGAGTCTGTACGTTTCTTGTCCGCATACTGTATTTGTGCTTCTTAGCTTTCATTGGGATATTCTCTGGAGTTTAATGCTGCCAGAAGTACAATTTTAATACTATATGGCATAATTACTCTTACAAAGAGAATATTGCAACATATCCAAGCAGTGTAAATTTTGATATGTTCATTGCAATGGTCTTCATGCTGCCTTAGTAAGTTTGATTTGTGGCAGGATTGTGTCTGAACAAGATGGCCGGAAGGCTTGCGACATTCTTCATTCAGCTGGACCATCAAAAGTTAGTTACAACTGATACCTTTACTTCAATCAACATGAAAGTTAAACATCGTGTGTTTTGTATTTCTTTTGAGAAACAAGTTCATATAGTTCTTGGCTGCTTATTTCTTCTCTCTTAAATCTGTGCGTCAGAAGTCTTCTATGTTGCCTTATTTTATATCTTTTTGTTGTGATTATGCTGCCGTGTTTCTTACGTTGTCATATATAATAGCATGTATGAGTACTCAGGCTATCATCATGTTTGCTTAGCCCCTTAATCCATTGTGTAAGTTGGTCATCCTAGTTGCTGATGACTATTCTATGAGTCTTGGAACACTTGATATGCTCTCAGAACTCAAGGTATATGGTAATCAGGCCCATTTTTAGAGATGCTATCCGAAGAACCTTATTTTGTTGTCTTGCTTAAATCAAGGAATCAAGGTTCANCTTGGAACACTTGATATGCTCTCAGAACTCAAGGTATATGGTAATCAGGCCCATTTGTAGAGATGCTATCCGAAGAACCTTATTTTGTTGTCTTGCTTAAATCAAGGAATCAAGGTTTACCAGCTTAAAAAATGAATAGTTCCAATTTTGCTTTTGAGCTCGGTGTTGATATCATGCAAATCAATGGTTGTCTTTTTGTGTTTTGATCAGATATAGAATGAAAAACAAAAAAAGAGAACATTAAGGAATGAGGCATGGAAAAATGATGGCATTCTCAAATTTACCAGTTGAAAAAAATGTTTTTAAGCCTTAGAAAATAAAGAAAAAAAAGACTGTTTAAAATTTTCTATTAACTCTCTTCTGTTTCTTCTTTCTCTATTTCTTTCTCCTCCCCTTCTTTCTCTTGTATTTCCATTTCATTTACTAGTTCTAAGGTTGCCATTTCTACTCCTTGTTTTCCCCAATTTATTAGAGTTATTGGTCATACTAGATATTGCTTGAGCTCGTTCTCCATGTTGGTCCATCTAAATAGGGTGAATTCTGTTTTGTATGCGTCTATTTCGAAGTTCTTTTCATGGCGGGAGATATAAGATAATGGCAAAATAAGGAACCTACTTATAGCCTTTTCAATGTTACTTAGAAACATAGTCTTGACCACATACTATCAGAAAGGCCGTTAGGTAAGCCTAGGCCCACTCCATGCCTTTTGTTATGTTTTATTCCAATTTGTTTAGGGCACAAATTCAACAAGTACACCGCACAAGCAACGACTTAGGGCCCAAAAGTCTTGTGGCATGTTTTTACCTTTCAACATACTACATGCCATGTTAAGGATTGTGCGGTTCTTTCTTTCGGCAGCACCTTTTTGTTGAGGTGAATATGGTGTGGTCAAAGGATGACGAATACCATGCTTTTTACAAAAAGCTTTGGTGGCTTTTTTTTTTGATGCAAATGCACCTCCTCGTATTCCCTCCAAAGCCGATTCAATGGTCAAATCAAATCTTTCTTTCTTAATCTTCCTTCCCCCCTGGTCGAACCAGTTTTCATTTCCTCCAGCCCCTAGACTCGTTACTTTTAACGACTTCACTCGTTGGTCCAACCTTTTCTTCAAACCCATCACCCCAAGCCTTCTCTCTGACTTGAAATATAATAAGTATCTCTATGTTCCCTTCAAATATGAATACTACGACTAGAGTTTTGTGAAAAAAGCCAAAGCCCCTTATTGGATTTGAATTGATGGCTTATGCCTTTACCATGGCATTACTCTACCACTGAGTTAAAAGGGATTTCATTCCCCCCATCACCTATAATTTTATTTGTGGAACTTTTTGCTTGTTTATGCCGTTACGGTAAAAGCTTATATTTTTGTTTGTTACGATGACTATTCATGCCATATGGAACCTGACCTTTCAGCTCCTTAGTTAATTTGAGCTTATTGTATATTTAAGCAAGCTTATCTGTGATTCTTGTGTGGATATAGTATTTCTACATCATGTGACAAATCAGTAATATTGTCTAAGTGTAGAGATCACATCATTTGTTGTTTTTGTTTAGCCTAAAGTAACAAATTTCCTTCATTTTTTAGGTTGTGGTAACGAGCATAAATGTAGATGGCAATCTTCTCTTGATTGGCAGTCATCAGAAGGAAAAGGTTCAAATTTAAGATTTTAGCTGCATATCTCCTGATTCTGAATTATCTTCTCTTGCCAACGGTTACATTGTATTGTCGGGTATAACCCTATGCCATTGTATGGGTATCACATTTTTTTTCTTTGGAATTTAGCTTGGGTGTTAGTGCTTCATGTCATTAGGCAAACTGTTTGGATTTTTAAAAACTATCACTATATATTTGTGAATAATTGGCTCGTTCATATATGTATTTGACCAGCACACCTTTCGGGGTCTTGATGCATTGAAGGGGGACTTGCCGCAGTAGTTGAGTAATATGTTCTTGCATCTCTCTGTCTCTCTCCCCCCCCCCCCCCCCCCTCTCTGTCTCCTTTTCGTTCATTCTTTCTCGGGATCTTCATGTTTAGTGATGCAGTAGATTGTCTCTAATTTATTTTATAAACTTCTCTGGAACTTGCTTGTGTGGTTGAAATGTTGTTTTGCCCTATATTGATTACCATTCATGTCTATTTTTATACTTGAATATGATTTTCAATGTTCCTCAACCTCATATATGGGCAAAAGTTTGCACTTTTTTTGAATGGTATGCTTATGTACTTATCATGCTAAAGTTTTTATTTGCACTTTTGAACTTAATGTGACAGGGTCAGTCTCCTATGCAATTCAAGATTCTGATACCCAAAATTCCTACATATTTCATGGTATGTAGTTTCTCGAGAGGCGGGATCTTCTGCATAGCAATATATGGTTGTTCAAAGGTGCTAGGGTCACATTTGATAATAATTCTCTGGCATGAATTATGGTGCTATAAGTGGAATACTAATAAAAGTAGACGTCTTGCCCTGCTTTTGATCAAGAAGTACATTTTAGCTTTTCTTCACTTTACTTCTGTCAGTTTTTTATGAGCTACATGGCACATAACACCTGTTCTTTCTAGAGTTATTTTCTTCTGAGATGGATTGACTATGCAAGGCAAGAAGCAAATAGAGACTCAATTTTTGGCAGAATCGTTTCTTAAAATTTTCTTCGCAAGGTTGATGAAAAAAGTGGCACGCAACTCTAGCTAACACCTTGAGTAACATGATTGTTTGATGCTGTGGGCAGTATGCACATTATCATATGATTTCACTCACTGTGCAGGAAAATTTTCAAACCAAATGATTCCGTATTTTTTTCTGGACATGCATAGGAAGAAGACATTAGAGGTGATGACACCTAATAATTCATGATAAGATGTTTCTGTATAGTTCATGAACTTCGTTGCCTGGGAGCTCAAGAAAGCTCTCGTAGTGAAAGAGGGATGAGAGGGTTTTTGATAAGTGAAATGATACTTATAAGTCTGTTAGTGATGCCCTTAGTCTTTTTTCTTTTTTTCGGTCAACCTTTTCTTTCATCCATTGGTCACTTTTTGTTGTTGCAACTATCTGTACGAGACATTCTGTTCCAATGTATATGGGTATATGGCATGCAGGGAACAGGCGATCTAATGACTGCACTGCTACTTGGATGGAGTAACGTAATCCCTTCAAATGTTTGCCAGATTTGTTCCTAAGCCAATTAACCCATATTATGTTGTTTCTAATTATAGCTGCTTTTTGTGTTGTCCAGAAATATCCTGATAACCTTGACAAAGCAGCAGAGCTTGCTGTATCAAGTGTGCAGGCACTTCTTCTGAGGACATTGGCTGACTATCAGATTGCCGGATATGACCCACAATCAAGCAGTTTGGAGATTCGATTGATTCAGAGCCAGGATGACATTCGCAGCCCAGAAATTAAATACAGGGCTGAGGCATACAACTAAATCAACATGAGCATTGAAACTACATCAATAATCACATCCAGTTAATACAATTACAAGAAACAATTAGTTGAGCTTTATTTCAATCCCTAAAAATGTTGTTGTACAATGTGTACAAGACTAAAACAGAATTTTTGTTCCTTGAAGGACAAGAGAAACATGAATGAACCAAGTATGGGTTCTTCTGGAAATGATAAGAGCATGTCAGGTCATCTATTAAACGTATATACATGTCAAAACCAAGCCTTGGAGAATCTTATCTTCTTCGACGACCTCTCTTTTCATACTTTGAATTAGCTTTGATCAGAACAGCAGAGTTGATAACTTGTTCATGCACCAGCGGAGCCCTCTCATTCTCTTCCATCTTGTATGGCTTCGTAGGTGTTACTTGTCAGAGTGAAAGGGTTTAACAAACTTTTCTTTGTGATGAGGTAGTTTGATTATCTTTAAAATTATGAGCCGTTCGACTTCAGATTCTCCTTCAAGAAGGCTCAATCTGGTGGTGAAGACTTCCCTAGCTTGATTAATGCCGCAAGCATTCCTCTCTTTTTTTTTTGGAGAAGGGGAAGGGGAGGGGGATTTGAACTCTTGATCTCAAGAAGATAAAACTTTCATAAGACAAAGAATATCATTGGACCAAAGGCCCATTGGTAGCAAGCATTCCTCTAAACAAGGACACGAACGCTGTAATATCAATGACATAACACATCATTTTTTCCCTCTTTATGGTTAATTAAGGCGCCATACTTCATAATTGACAATAATGAATACCATTATATTATGTTGACATTGTTTCAATCCGTACACATGATCTATTTATAGTGGGATTCATGTCATCTATACTTAAGACTATATCATGTATGGCCGTGTTCTTGTCGACCCAATTATTATCAGGGCTTAGGTCGATTCGGTTGTTTATCCCAACCATTGAAAGACTAATCTATGCTCTTAACTTGGTGACAATTTCATGTTTGGCTGAGAGGCTGCGTGGCAATTTTCATCACTCCGGCATATGTAACCTCCAACTAGCACACTGCTGCCCATAAAGAGCAGGGCTTCATAGTGTAATTAAGGCAGTTGCTACCCATTCGAAGCCATTGGAGTGAAGGCGATTCGAATTGCTTCCACTCACATGCTCTTAGGACACATTGTTGCGACGAAAACTTCAAAAGCACACAATCACCAGCTTACCACTCACGTGGATTAAACCTTGTAACCACCAAGTCTACAAATGCAGGGTTAACATTCAAAATAAAGAATGTACCAGCAAAATAGTAAGTATTTAACCTGGTACATATACAAAAGTTATGCTTGTTGATTATTCCATGTATATGGTTTTCAATTGATATAGGGTATCAAATAATAGTTGGGCCCGTTATTAATCTAATGGTGGTGAGGGACTAAGCCAACAACTTAGTTTAATAAATTAGATTCAAGAAGCATTGTTTGATTGTTTTTCACATGGAGAAGAAAGAAATTGATCATGGCCTTGACATTGCATATGTCCAGTCATTCAGTTTGTTGGTTGGAGAGGCCGACCAGTGGGGAGGCCTGAAGCAAAATAGGATCTTGAGAACTCGAAAGAAAATGATGGGAGGATCCTTCATCAAGGGGATCAAAAAAGAGATAGACATGAGAGCAATCTTCGATTCCATACTCAACCGGAGAGAGTTCGTTTTCATTCATCAAATGGCTTGGATCATCACCAAATATCAAAATGAGTCGATTTTCTTGGGTTCTAATCTCTCTCTTGAGGTCTACAACCGTGGCATCATCACCGACGTTTATGTAGAAGAGTTTTTCGGACAATATTTCCAACACCACCCTCATTTTTTGTCCAGACAATAGTGCATTTAGCCACTCGACTCTTTTTGAGACGGGGAGGAGAACATCGTATGCACAACATGAAAGGTGGTCACAAAGGCTGCATTCTCTATAGTCAGTTTTTGTATCATGCCTATCAAATGGACAGTTGTTTGTGAGTTTAAGCAAGTGAAACTAACTCTAAAAGTTACATTAAATGTGTTCATGAACTACTCAGTAGATTCCGTAAGAGTGATTAAGGGAATGGTCTCGTTTGGGTTCTCAATTTTTTTGCTGAAATGAGATTGAAATTAGGGAGAAAGAGATTGGATTACAAATGGAATGAATTCACACTACAATAGTGTCACCAATGGCTTCATTCCTTTTACCATGAATAATTTCTGGTAACTGGTAAGTTTAGCATGAGTGAAACAAAAGCAGCTTTGGTATTTAAATGAAGATGCAAAACCATAAATTTCACTCAGAGATCCGACTTCTTTTAGACCAGCTGCTCCAACTAGATATTATTTGGACATGTGACTAACAACGTAAATTTGGGGCACATGCAATTACCACTGTATTGATTCCAAAAACTAATTTGGACTGACAAATTCATGCAACTCACAAAAACATTTGGCATGCAATATCCTCAAATCCGTTTTGATATATCGGANTCAGAGATCCGACTTCTTTTAGACCAGCTGCTCCAACTAGATATTATTTGGACATGCGACTAACAACGTAAATTTGGGGCACATGCAATTACCACTGTATTGATTCCAAAAGCTAATTTGGACTGACAAATTCATGCAACTCACAAAAACATTTGGCATGCAATATCCTCAAATCCGTTTTGATATATCGAACAGTTTAAAAATTTTAAACCTTATAAACTTGTGTCGTTGGCCTCTTCTCAAAGCCATGATCAAACACTTCTTTTAAGTATGAAAAAAGACGGATTCTATTATATCATTGTATCTCATTTTGCTTGCGAGATTTTAAAATGGTGTCCAAATGGCGACTGAAGTGTCAAAAATACCTTAGTTGTTCTAGAAGCTCTTTTATTTAGCGCAGGGAAGGTGGATGCTCTATCGGACAATAGCTTTGGGCTATTTGGAAGTTCTCGCATCTCTTGGGGTCTTTATCATCTGAAAACTTCGTTTGTCATTTAAAGAGCAGGGCTAGGTGAAGTGCACATTTAGTTCCCAACCTCAANTTCTAGTAGCTCTTTTATTTAGCGCAGGGAAGGTGGATGCTCTATCGGACAATAGCTTTGGGCTATTTGGAAGTTCTCGCATCTCTTGGGGTCTTAATCATCTGAAAACTTCGTTTGTCACTTAAAGAGCAGGGCAAGGTGAAGTGCACATTTAGTTCCCAACCTCAACAACTTTCTTCAACAAATGATTGGGGACTGCATAGATATTCGAATTGCCGGTCAGACTCTCTGGTATGGATGCTCAGAATCTGTAATCCCAGAGGCTCCTGCCAGTGCGAAGTTTAGTGAGAGCTAATATATACATGATTACCCTATATATGAAAAAATTGTTTCTGTGATTCGACCTGTGATACTCAACTCCAAGTCAACAGTGTCATCCTTTTATCATGGTGTAAAGTATATTGTGATTTTATATTGCATATGGGCATTTGCAATACTTTTTTATTTTCCAATTGAGATAAATAAATGAATTAGGGGAAATTTAAGAAGTTCCATAAGAACAAGAGACTTTAGTTATAAAGTTCTCTAGTAAGAAAATGAGAAATAAAAGGCTACAAAACTTAAATCATCACAAAATCAAGGTCAAGCATCCAATGATTCTTCATGTGAGTCCAAAAAACCAATTTGATTCATGAATCGCAATATCAATCTCATTATAGAAGAGAGTTGTTCTTGGTATTATAAAATATATGACTTNCAAGGTCAAGCATCCAATGATTCTTCATGTGAGTCCAAAAAACCAATTTGATTCATAAATCGCAATATCAATCTCATTATAGAAGAGAGTTGTTCTTGGTATTATAAAATATATGACTTACTTCACAGAAATTTAATGAAAAGGCAAAGAAAATCTCAGGTAAGCTTTAAATTTTCTTAAATAGTTCTATTATTATCCGATTTGACTATGTAGAACATGAACAATTAAGTACAATGACAACTCCTCTGTCCCCCATATGGAGTGCCTGCAAAAAAAAAAAAAAAAACAAGTCAAATGTTTGAGTTCTGCCCAAATGAATGGCTTCATACTCCTTTCCTCACAACAAGAGGAGAGAAGAGAGGAATTTCCTTGGAATTTAATTGTTTCTATAAACTATTTTAACTAAATTAAATCATATTTTTATACCTAAAAGTTAAAGGACTCATGGGGTGCAATCCAATTAGACAGAAAGCCTATAAGGGAGAGGAAACAACCTCTAAGCCAAATCAAGTCATCAAGGCAACAATGTTCAAGCATCCCAACCCAAGCCGAAGACCACTTAAACACAACTGCCAAATTATATTGCTTCAACCTTTGAATTGATGGAAGATGCCCCCATTTATGTGATTTATTTGCTTCTAATTTTTGTCTTGTTTGAGCATTCAAAGTCTCTACAGGCACAAGTATGTCTTTTAAGCGACCCTTAATCCATTCATGAACATAGTTCTGGGAAAGGTGCTTGTAACCACCACAAATCTGAATTAAATGACCTTTCACCCCTATATGTACATCTGAACAGTACCTGCAAACAACAAGGCCAACTAAAAGCTCTTCCCACCATTGAATTGAGGCCCACACTTTATCTTGTTTCTTTGCTTCTAAATGCACCACCTAAGCTAAAAGCATAAGAAAACCTATCTATCTCCCAAAAGTCATCAACAACTCTGCTGCAACACTACAATGAAGATGATGAAACACTATCTCCTCTACTCAATTGACAATTTTGCAGATTGTTAAAGCTTAAGATTAAATTTGTTAAAGCTTAAGATAAGCACAATGCACAAGGCTTTGTGGATGGTTGGGAGGATCAAAGGTGTGCAGTTTAATTGAATCCATAGCACGTAACTGGGATTTTGATACAAAGCAATCATATAACAAAGTACAAAAAGAAATATTCAAATTAGGAAAATGCTCGAGTCATATAATGAGTGACTGAATGACTGCATATTCTTGACTGATTCTGCAACAAGCTCTGCCTGACCAAATCNCAAATTAGGAAAATGCTCGAGTCATATAATGAGTGACTGAATGACTGCATATTCTTTTCATTGTTGACTGATTCTGCAACAAGCTCTGCCTGACCAAATCTCCTAACAGCCAAAATGATGCAAAAGGAGTATATTTTGGAAGTCAATTCTTAACAAAAAATAATGGCCCCTTGGAACAAAATATTGTCTGAGGAATTTTGCAGCTCCCAATTGTTTGGAAACAACTACATAAATACTTTTTTTAATCACAATTTCTTATAATTTTAAAGGGTATATAACAATTGATAAATATAGTATAAAAGGGCAGTCTAGTGCATGGGACTTTCACCACTACAAGTTTTGGGGACGTATTTTTTAAACTCAAGTTCTATATATCTTACTAAAGTATAAGCAATTATAGCTTTTTTTACTGCCCCATTCCTAAGTCATTTTAGTCTTCCACTCCCTCTAGTTTCTATCAAGAGCGATCGCCTTATCACTCTTACTATTTGGTTTCCTTGTTGGGTTTTTTGTATATGTCTAAATTATCTTAATCAGTTTTCACCCAATTTATCTCCAATAGGAAGTAATCCTACCCTCTCATACATCTGTTCATTTCTAATTCTACCTTTTCTTATCTTACCATACATGTATGTTAATATTCTCATTTTAGCTACCGTCATTTGAAAGTCAAATTAAGGTTACATTGTTTTGCGAGTGCCTTGAAGCTCGAGTTTGTACTTGAAATGGTGGAGCTAAACGAAGTAAAGTTTAGGTGAAAAATAATCGTCATGACAAGGTTTGCATATATTCTGGCACTGTATCAACAATTCAGTATAGTTACAAAGCAGTAATAAACATGGTCTCCCCAATGGCAAGCAAAACAGATGGAGCACCAAAACTGCATTCATGCCGAAAACAATAGTGAACATGCATTTCAACAGTCTAACGCAACATAGAGAGAGAGAGAGAGTGCTAATTTTCCCATTATAAGGACGGAAAATGTTTATGCTTCCCCTGAACGAACAACCATCAAGAATAGCACAAAAACCTCAGATTGGTGTCTTAACCTAGCTGACATTATATGAATTAACCTCGATATCGGGCATATCCTTATTATTACACTAGTGCTACAATAACCAAAACACTAAAAGGACTTGGATGCTTTCATGAACGAAATCATGTCTCCAAACATTTTCTTGTACCCTCCAAATAACTTAAAATTTAAGCTCATTGCATAATTAAAATTGGTTCCATTTAGTGACAAGGATTTTCCAACATTCTAAACACACTAGATCTAATGGCCAACTAGCATTAGGCCATCAGTCTTTTAGTTATTCTAAGTCCAATCAAACTATCAACTGCCATTCTTAGAGCTCCCACATATTTTTTTCCAAACTTGCTAGTATATGAGATCGTTAGGAGCCCAGCGAACAACAAAATCATATAACCAATTCAAATCTCAACACAATATTTTGTGCCTCCATTTTAGCACTATAATACAAGCAACCACGTACCACAAGTCCAAATCAATTTACAGCCAAGAAACAATTTTCACTATTAGTACACATAATTCAACAAATACGCAGGAACCAAATTCAAAATAAACACGTATAGATATTCAGAGAGAGAGAGAGGGAGGTGGAGTGAAATTGCTTGCAGACCCAGAGACAGAAGAGTTGGAGAAGGATGGAGACGTCTTGATCGAGAAGGGTTCTAGCGGTGAGGATATCTTGAGCCATTGAAACCATGGTTTTCACTGGGTAGTCTTTTGATTCTCAATTCTCTTGAGAATCACTGGTCTCAGCTTCTTCAAGTCCACCAACTCTTAAGTTCTTTATTTGAACTGTAGGACGGTGACACCCGATCAAGCCTTCGAGCATCAACGTACTGTACCATAGTTTTTGATTCCTCATACCAAGTTCAAAAATTGTAAATTGTAGGAGGTTCTGCCATCCTGATGGAGTGAAGTTAACCTCTTTGGACATCTGTCCACACACAATAGATTTTGGATCCCCAGAAAACATACCAGAGAAGAGAAGCCCCTCAAATGACTCACAAGAGACGTAACGTAGCCCATGCCAGTTCTTCACCGACTCGAAGGCTACCCAGAAGTCTCCATTGGAGGCAGCAATTGAAGCATATAGACTAGAGAGAGAGAAGTATGATTAATAAGAAGCAGCAACCAAATCTAAAGCGAGAGAAGAGAAGGGAGAGGGATCAAGAAGAATGAAGAAGTTATAGGAGGAGAAAGGGAGAGATATAGAAGTTACTCAAACTTCAGGTACAATATTTCCCCCTCGGATGCTTTTACCAAGAGCAAACCTAGCACGTATGAGGATTCCAAATCAAATGATGGATTAGAATCTGAGGAACGTGAGCTATCTTTGGCCAGTCCTCGCCTATATCTTTCTTGCAGCGCCTTTCCAAATGTTGACAATCTTCAATTTCCAGTGTTTTTAGTTTATGGAGGCACCGCAGCCCATCTGGCAAGTAGAGCAGGTTAGGGCAACTCCAAATTCTCAAACTTCGAAGCCTATTTAAATGTTGGATGTCTTCGGGCCAAGACATCATCTCTGGACATCCATTTATGTACAAATCCTGGAGAGCTGTCAGGTATTTCACTCCGTCAGATAAACAACTTAGTTTCTTGCAGTTGATAATGGACAATGATGTCAGGGAAGACAAGCCTTGTAACCCTGTCGCCGGTAAGGATGTTAGGCTGTCACAATTACTTAACTCTAGTCTCTCTAGGGTTACGAGATTTTTGAGTCCTCTGGGTAAATGTTCAAGATTGGGACAGCAACGAACCTCCAAGCATTTTAGAGCAGACAGATTATCCATCAAATTAGGAAATTTCAAGCCTGGATAGGAACGTATGGTCAACTCCTTCAGATTTGGATGAGGTTGGAGACCATCAAGAATTTCTTCAACATTATCTGGTAAGTTGTCTTTCGTGATGTCATCGTCCCAATTCAAACTCAGAGCACGAAGATTATGCTTCTTGTTTAAATTGGCACTTCTTGCGTCCTCTGAATTTCTTACGTTTTTGAGTCCCATGATGGTCAACTTACCACCAAGATTTAATTCTTTCAGCTCGCCTATTTGCTGACCATGCTGTAGACCCACAATAAACGTGCTTAAAGTTTGAAGGCAAGTTAATTGCCCCAGTCCAGCTGGCATACAAGTAAGAGAAGCACAACCTCTAATGTCCAGACATACTAGATTTCTCATTTGCTTCACACTTTTTGGCAATTCACGAAGCTTAGAACAATTTCTCAGCTTCAATGTTTGCAAGTTTTGGAGATAAGTTGTTGATTCTGGTAAAGCCTTCATCTTATTGCAGGACATGTCAAGGTACCTAAGATGCTTCAAATTCCCTATTGAAGATATTAATTTTTCAATGTGAATCCCTCGANATAAGTTGTTGATTCTGGTAAAGCCTTCATCTTATTGCAGGACATGTCAAGGTACCTAAGATGCTTCAAATTCCCTATTGAAGATATTAATTTTTCAATGCGAATCCCTCGAACTGCCAACACCCTCAGGTACTTTTGTTTTGAGATATAGGTAGCCAAATTATCCATGCAATTGACGTCTGGCGTTGAAAGTACAATGAAGGAGCGCAAAGATTGCTCTGCAGGCATATCCTTGCTCTCAGGATTACTCATATAGAAAGACAAATGGCGAATCTTTTCTGGGATTTTCAGCACCTTACCATGCTCCATTGTACAACATTCTCGTATCATAATAGACTGGGCAAGATCATGCATCAAATCGTGCATTTTACACGTCAAGTCACCTTTGTAGTTTTCCTGGACATCTTGAAAGAAAGACCTGCAAACCAGATCATCGAAACACTCATGNAGCACCTTACCATGCTCCATTGTACAACATTCTCGTATCATAATAGACTGGGCAAGATCATGCATCAAATCGTGCATTTTACACGTCAAGTCACCTTTGTAGTTTTCCTTGACATCTTGAAAGAAAGACCTGCAAACCAGATCATCGAAACACTCACGAGCCATAAGAAGTAGATTTGTTTGTCCTTTGGATGGAATGAAGTTGTTTGCCATCCACAGCTCTAGCAGCATGTCCACCTCCATTTCATAGTCTTTGGGAAATATAGAACAATAGGCAAAGCATTGTCTCAAATATGGATGTAAATTGTCATAACTGAGCCTTAGGATAGGTAAGATAGCATTTTTAGANCAAATATGGATGTAAATTGTCATAACTGAGCCTTAGGATAGGTAAGATAGCATTTTCAGAATTCCATAAATTCCATAAATCCCAAATATCACTTTCTTTCACAGATAACCATTCACTTATGTTGCTTTTAAACCACATTAGGCTTCCAAGGGCTTTTACTGCAAGGGGCACCCCACCACATTTCTTCACTATTGCTTTGCCGATTGTTTCCAACTCTAAGTTTTCCTCCCTCCCATTCCCAAATGCACGTCGCTTGAATAAGGTCCAAGAATCATCGTCCGACAAATATCCCAGGTGATATATTGGAAGCGTAGCCATCATGTGAGCAACTTTCACAATCCTGGTGGTTACTATAAGCATACTTCCTTTTGATCCACACCTCAATACATCTTTTAGTCTATCCCACTTCCCATTTTCTTCGTTCCACACATCATCTAGCACAAGTAAAAATCTCTTCCCCCTCAATCTTTCTTGGAGGCGTCGTTGCAGCAGATCCAATTCTGAGATATTGCACCCAACACCTTGTATATAAAAATTTTCACAGCTTAGACCGCATCTAATAAAAAAACAATAACATGTAAAAATAATAATGCTATATAAGTATATAGCAGTAAGTGAATAATACCTAAAGCAAAACAAATTAGCTTTAACAGAATAGTAAGTGTACTGAAAAGCATACAAGTTAGACTAGATGTAAAAACAGAACTTAAATAATAAAGTGTACAGTGGTGTGAACAATAGTGAAGAAAAACTTACTCTTGCATCTACTATTCAATATCTATCAAATGCCAGATGAACAGTACTTTATTTAACAGGAAAAAAAAAATAACATGTAATTTAAAACTTGATAAAACAGGATATGTATATAAGTTAAAAATGAAGAGTTGGCTTGCAAGTCCAGAGAAGCATTTGATCATTGGCCTAAAAGGCTAAAACGGCTAAGCATCCTCATGTGAAAGTACTAACGGACTCAAGCAACTTTAAGATTCAATCCAAATGCCCACGGCAGTACTTCCTCAATAGTCATGTCTACCATAAAGTAGAGGTGAAATTGACTCGAATCGGATTGCACAAAATAATCTAATTCAAGATAATAAAAATTAGAAAATTCATGAAAGAGTCAAAGCTATCAAAGTTGGGGGAAGAGACGTAAGATCCCTTACAGCAAAATGAAAACAAGTACTCATTTTTTCCTATGGTTTTCAAGTACTGCTCAAGACCCTTCATATAGGCAATAAGTGAATCAACTCGAAAATCTCAGTCATCAAACCATTTACCACTCTAACATTATAGACTTGAAAAAGTTCATAATATTTCTTAAAATTTTTACCGTTAGGCTACTCATTTGAACAGTCAATACTCATGTAACAAATGAATAAAATCCTGCAATAACTTGAACATTAAACATTCAATGGTACTCCTTACTTTGTGAATGTTTTGCCTTCTCGAGGTCAAGGTCAGCATTCAAGTCCCTCCCCCTCCCCCTCAAAAAAACATCCAAATCTACCTGAATATTTTATAAACTTCAAATTTTAAAATAGTAGAAACTGAAAATTCAATAAGAAAGTTTTAAATTTTATTTTTATTCCAACGCACCTTCTATCAACTCGATGATTGCCTTGGTCAGCCGTTGTATGCTGAAATCATCAGATACACACACCCAAATCCTCATCTCAAAGTGAGCCTGTACCCTTGGATCATTGTAGACCAACTGAGAAAGTGTGGTCTTTCCAAGTCCCCCCATACCCCATATGGCGTAGACAGATAGATCATCTTGATATCTCAAATTGGAAAGCAACACATATACTATCATTTCTTTCTCCTTATTTCTACCGTAGATTTCTGACTCAATCACAAGGGAGCCAGTTTTTCTTCCCTCCATATCATAAACCTGTGAATCTATAACACCCTCTTTCAAGTGGAACTTAATTCTCTCCCCTGCAATGGAGTCAAATCTCTCGCGTATATCTTTCACCTTATGAGCCATTCTTAAGCGGAATACGGAAGGATTTCGAGGCTTGAAGAAGGCACTTACTTGGTTTATCCCACCTCTTCGACGGTCTACCCTTCGGTTGAGAACTTGTGTGGCAAACTCGTCCAATAGATTGTCGGCATCATAGGCTGCATCCTTAAGCTTACTCAGCCAATCCTGCAGAGCGGCACTCTTGGTTTGTTTGGCCTCGGCATCTTGAAGCACAGCTTGGATTGTAGTGAAAATACTCTTAAGTTTCTTGATCTCATTCTTTAGTCCCCAAGCTAACCCAAATTCTTGCAGTAGGTAAGACTTCAAGTTTCCCAAGATGGTACTCACAAGGTCAGAAACAAGTGCATCTGCCATACTCTCTCTTTGATTTTGGAACTCTACCCAGAAGGAATTTGAGATCAGAAAGGATTGGACTCTACACTGTATTGTTGATCAACCAATATTATTGCTCACACTTTGGCAATGGAAATGAATGAAAAAAGCAGTATCAGTTCCCATAAAGTAAAGCGACCAATATTATAGCTCACCGTGTGGAGCCCAAAGGAACTTTAACAACCACTAATTCTATCCGAGTGGCTATGGATCAAAGAAAAAGAAAAAGAAAAAGAAAAGATTAGGATAAGATCTCAACCCAAACCCTCCATTGAATCTAAAGCCAAAACTTACAAACTTAGTTGAAAATGAGAGCTGCCTAACTAGTAACCACTAAAGCAGGCACAGAGCAAATCCACTCAAAATTGGATCAAGATCAAGTCTTAATGAACTAAATTGGGATTGTACAATAAGAAAATTTTGGAATAACAATGCAGTTTTTTTTAATTATCGGAGTACCCTCTTTTTCACGCAATACTAATCGAAGTTTCCATTATTTTGTGCACGTGAAAAAAAAAAAAAAGATTTCAAATTTCAATCAAATTTCTCCAACTTTCAAATGTTCGGTTGTAGATATCAAAAGAATTCTCTCATTATTGGGCGATTTCATAATCGATATTCCAATTTTAAAACATCATAGAAAGTCATATTTATATCAAAGTAGTTTCTAATGCGTGTATACATATATCTGTATATCTTTATAATAGTACTTAGTTGTATGAACTCCAAATCTTGAATACTAATTTTTAGATTTTTTAAATAAATTTTATTTTACACTTTGGCATCTCTCACTCTCTTTATGAGTTCTCAACTTTGTTAGAAACCTACTCTAACCAAACTCCCAACCCTGTTAAAACTACCCGCTACCCTTACCTATCTTTTCTATCGAGTATTAGATTTTTATAATGTTGAATTATTTAATAATCATACATTGATCTCACCAAATTAAATTATTCTTTCGGCTTATATAATTAATTACTCCCACAAAATTACTTTAAATTTGAATTTTTAATCTTTCTTAATTTAGCATAATAATAGGTAATTTTCCATTAATACTAGGGTGGGGTGAAAATGAAGGGTTACAATATGCGGTGGAGGTGGGGGTTATGGGAGAGATTGAAAATATAATGAATTGCAAGGACGTCACTAGTATTTTATATATATTAGTAATGCACACGTGCGTTGCACGTGAAAAAATTTAGATCATTAATTCATAATCCTTGAATAGAATATGAGTAATAAAAAATTAAGTTTGATAAATTTAAAATGATATTTCATTTAGATACGTATATGCTTAATATGTTTTATTAATTTATGTATACGAAAACTATTCACATGTATTATTATTACGTTAAATTTGAATAAAAATGAGATTAAAATTGCATCTTTTAATAATTTTTGATCCATCATGCAGCTATACTTGTTGCATCTTTCTCAATTTATAAAAATATAACAACAATCAAGATTGATTTATTTTATATCTATTTTAATACAATGATACAAAATTAATTTCATATTTCCCCCCCCCCACCAAAAAAATGCCATCATCTCTTTATGGCTCCCGATATTAGACAACGTCACTAACCTTACCTATGTCTTTTGTTTTTTGTGTTATACCTCTTTCTTATTTTTCCTTTGTTCTCTATAATTTTAAAATATGTAATTTTTTTTTAAAAATAAATTATTAGTTAAAATAAAAATATTTCACCCTTAATACCCAATTTTTAATATTACAACCAACATAGAAAATTTTAACATAAACATAGAAATTAATAAACTAACATCAATGATGCCGGATATTCGATATGTCACACCAATCTAATAAACTAAAACATAAAAATTAATAAACTAATCTTAATTATACCAAATACTCGACGTACCACACCAATCTCTTAGAAAGTTGTTTGACATTAAATAAAGAAAAATTAAGTGCCACATAAAATTTAAACGTAAACATAGGAATTAATAAACTAATATCAATTATGCCGAATACTCGACCTGCCACACTAATCTCTTAAAAAGTTATTTCACATTAAATTAAGGAAAATTAAGTGCCACACCAATGTCAATATTCATTAAAGCATAAGGATAGATACAAAGGGGGAGGGACAGAGTTAAACTTTCAATCTCATTAATCGAAAGAGAGAGAGGGGAGGGAGGGAGAAATGACTACTATAACAGTAAAAAAAATAGTTTTCAATTAGTTGATTAGTTTAGCAATTATTTTATTAGTAGAATTCTAGAATTCTTTTAGTGGCAGTAGCATAGTCAAAATAGCACTTAATGTTAAAAACTGGTTTTCTATTACAAGTAGGATTGTTATGTACTTTATTTTGATGGTCTCGTCTAGCTGCTACATGCATTCTGTCATGTGTAAAATGGACAAATTCTTGTAAAATGACTAGTCAAATAACATAGGGAAAAAACAATGATGACTAATCAAATAACAGAGAAAATTAAAAAAAGGCTTACAGAATGGAAAAAAAAAAGAATGTTATGACAAGTCATAGATAAAATTTATCTACTAAGTCATAGAAATAAAGTTTATCTAGTCTAGCTAATATTTTAATAAAGTTTGTCTACTAAATCATAGAGATAAATTTTATCTAGTTGTATTTATCACCTAAAAATTAGTAATATGTGGTATTAGAATTCTAGTTGAGTTCGTCGAATTGAGTTTGCCGAAGTGAACGGAAAAGAAAGAATGTTCTAGTAAGTCATAGAGATAAAGTTTATTTACCAAGTCATACTAATAAAGTTTATCAAGTTAATATTTTGATAAAGTTTATCTACCAATAAAGTTTATCTACCAATAAAGTTTATCAAGCTAATATTTTGATAAAGTTTATCTACCAAGTCATAAAGTTTATCTAACTAATATTTGGGAAGTCAAATAGGTATGAAAGACAGAAACATATCTGGGTATAATTGATTTTATAGTAATAATTAAGGGTAAAATAGGAAATCAAAAATTTTTCACAGATACTGACATTTATAAGTAGTATAGATATAGATATAAATAATAGTCATTACCCGTGCCTGAAGGCATTATATAACCAAAAAAAACATCTTAAACAATTACTCAAATTTTCTTTTAAAATGGCTCGAAATATATTGTTGACTATATCCTCCATATTAATGAAACTATCATAAAAATATATAAAACCCCTCCAAAACAACAACATATATACAAGTGACTCGGGAAAAAAAATAATTATCAACAAAACCCATTGAAATTTATAATATTTAACCAATAAATAAAATATTGATCATTTATAGGACTTATGAATTTATCACATCTACTACCATTCAACCCAATAACACAATATAATTATAAACTTAGCCATCATATATTCAATCACTCTACCCCTCTGTAATAAATACCTCAAGCTAAAAAAAATATTAATAGAACATAATTAAATTCACAATCTTTAAGCGATAAATAAAATCAATAAAATCTTTCTCATTTATAAAACTAATGAATTTATCACCAATATCACCGTTCAACCCAAATGACACAATATAATTATAAATTTAATCACCAAATGTCCAATCATTTACATATAAATATACATAGAAACACACTCACATACATTTATTTTTTTATTATCAGCAAACCCTTGTAGTCAGTAACAGCTTTTATTGGAAATACAATAATTCAAAATTTTAAAATAAAATAATAATAAATTGATGTTTAATTAAAAAACAAGGGTAAAAATCATGGACACTTTAAATTTTGGCAATATTACACGGACACCTCCTGACATTGTATAAATAACACTGAGACCCCATGATGTTTGAATTCATTGCACAGATACCTCTTTGCCTAAATTCTATCAATGTTGCTAACGAAAATTGATAATTTCAGCCCAACAAACTTTATTATTTTTAAAATTTCTCTTCTCCAAATTTAGTACCAAAAAAATTAAAAATTTAATAAAATCAAATGNCTAATCTTAATTATACCAAATACTCGACGTACCACACCAATCTCTTAGAAAGTTGCTTGACATTAAATAAAGAAAAATTAAGTGCCACATAAAATTTAAACGTAAACATAGGAATTAATAAACTAATATCAATTATGGCCACTAATTTCTTAAAAAGTTATTTCACATTAAATTAAGGAAAATTAAGTGCCACACCAATGTCAATATTCATTAAAGCATAAAGATAGATACAAATGGGGGAGGGACAGAGTTAAACTTTCAATCTCATTAATCGAAAGAGAGAGAGGGGAGGGAGGGAGAGATGACTACTATAACAGTAAAAAAAATAGTTTTCAATTAGTTGATTAGTTTAGCAATTATTTTATTAGTAGAATTCTAGAATTCTTTTAGTGGCAGTAGCATAGTCAAAATAGCACTTAATGTTAAAAACTGGTTTTCTATTACAAGTAGGATTGTTATGTACTTTATTTTGATGGTCTCGTCTAGCTGCTACATGCATTCTGTCATGTGTAAAATGGACAAATTCTTGTAAAATGACTAGTCAAATAACATAGGGAAAAAACAATGATGACTAATCAAATAACAGAGAAAATTAAAAAAAGGCTTACAGAATGGAAAAAAAAAAGAATGTTATGACAAGTCATAGATAAAATTTATCTACTAAGTCATAGAAATAAAGTTTATCTAGTCTAGCTAATATTTTAATAAAGTTTGTCTACTAAATCATAGAGATAAATTTTATCTAGTTGTATTTATCACCTAAAAATTAGTAATATGTGGTATTAGAATTCTAGTTGAGTTCGTCGAATTGAGTTTGCCGAAGTGAACGGAAAAGAAAGAATGTTCTAGTAAGTCATAGAGATAAAGTTTATTTACCAAGTCATACTAATAAAGTTTATCAAGTTAATATTTTGATAAAGTTTATCTACCAATAAAGTTTATCTACCAATAAAGTTTATCAAGCTAATATTTTGATAAAGTTTATCTACCAAGTCATAAAGTTTATCTAACTAATATTTGGGAAGTCAAATAGGTATGAAAGACAGAAACATATCTGGGTATAATTGATTTTATAGTAATAATTAAGGGTAAAATAGGAAATCAAAAATTTTTCACAGATACTGACATTTATAAGTAGTATAGATATAGATATAAATAATAGTCATTACCCGTGCCTGAAGGCATTATATAACCAAAAAAAACATCTTAAACAATTACTCAAATTTTCTTTTAAAATGGCTCGAAATATATTGTTGACTATATCCTCCATATTAATGAAACTATCATAAAAATATATAAAACCCCTCCAAAACAACAACATATATACAAATGACTCTGGAAAAAAAATAAATTATCAACAAAACCCATTGAAATTTATAATATTTAAACAATAAATAAAATATTGATCATTTATAGGACTTATGAATTTATCACCTCTACTACCATTCAACCCAATAACACAATATAATTATAAACTTAGCCATCATATATTCAATCACTCTATCCCTCTGTAATAAATACCTCAAGCTAAAAAAAAATACTAATAGAACATAATTAAATTCACAATCTTTAAGCGATAAATAAAATCAATAAAATCTTTCTCATTTATAAAACTAATGAATTTATCACCAATATCACCGTTCAACCCAAATGACACAATATAATTATAAATTTAATCACCAAATGTCCAATCATTTACATATAAATATACATAGAAACACACTCACATACATTTATTTTTTTATTATCAGCAAACCCTTGTAGTCAGTAACAGCTTTTATTGGAAATACAATAATTCAAAATTTTAAAATAAAATAATAATAAATTGATGTTTAATTAAAAAACAAGGGTAAAAATCATGGACACTTTAAATTTTGGCAATATTACACGGACACCTCCTGACATTGTATAAATAACACTGAGACCCCATGATGTTTGAATTCATTGCACAGATACCTCTTTGCCTAAATTCTATCAATGTTGCTAACGAAAATTGATAATTTCAGCCCAACAAACTTTATTATTTTTAAAATTTCTCTTCTCCAAATTTAGTACCAAAAAAATTAAAAATTTAATAAAATCAAATAAAATTTGATTTAGTACCCAAAAAAATTGATATAATTTAATACTCAAAAAAATTGATTAAATTAATTTTAATATTTATTTGATAACAATAAAAACTAATTTTAAATTAATTCGACAAATTTGAATATAAATTAGACAAAAATAAATGTCAATTTTTGATAAAATTATATATTAATTTACAATTTAAGGTTCATTTCGTGTTGAATATTATTTGGTGTTTATAGTTAATGTTCTATTTTTTTTATATTAAGTGTTATTTACAAATTAAGAAGCAGGTGAAAAAATACATGTCATATGTATAAAAACTTTGAATTAGTTTCATGAAATAAATAATTGTATAACATGTAGTTTTATTTATTTATTTTTATATTAAATGTTATTTACAAATTAAGAAACCGGTGAAAAAATACATATCGTCATATATATATATATATATATATATATATATATATATAAACTTTGAATTAGTTTCATAAAATAAATAATTGCATTATATGGAGTTTCATTTGTTTTATGGAGTAAATAATAACCAAAAAAAAAATAGGAAAAATTAAAAAAAAAAGAGATAATAATATGAGAGAGAGTGAGAGAGAGTATAAGATAGATAGATAGATAGATAGATAGATAGAAGATAGAGAGAGTTACANAGTTAGATTATTTGTCTTGAACTTTTAGTTGCTCAAATCATTTAAGGAGATTATTGATCCAAGGGTCCTAATGCGAAATTTTTCCACCCAGTTTTTTGAACAAAACTTTCATTTATTCCACAATTTTAAGACTCTTATATCTCTTATAATTATCTCTCTCTATCTCATACTATCTGATGCTCATGCAGCTCACACATCTCTCTCAGTCAGCTCCCTTTCTCTCATATACTGTGACGACCAATATAAAAACTAATCACTAACACATTAATTAGGTCGTTAATTATGATTCTATATAATTAAGGATTATTTTTAAAAATTTTAAATAAATAAATGAACCTTAAAAACAGATTATTTGTCGAATGAATACAGGTCATATTTTCGTATTTAAATAAAAAAATTATAATATTCAAATGGTATAATAGCCAACTAATATATATGTCATTTGTGATATATCTATATAATAAGGGAGCTAACATTATTTGAACTTTTCGCGGCTCAAATTATTGATCAAACAATCAAAACTCCTCCAAAAAATGACAAGAATTCTTTAATTTTACTCGACTATCGATTCAAAGTAATTATGATTAGAATTCGAATTGAGCTAAATTTGATTGTCGATTATAAAGTATATATTATTGCTTAAATTTAATTTCGTTTGAATTTTACGAATATTCAAGTTGAAGTCAAATTGAAATTGATTATAAAAATAATAAAGAATAATTAAATTAAAAAAAATTATGATGTCACTATGAACAGGAATAGATAAGAATTAGTTTGTAGATTTAAGATAGAAGTGTTAATTGAGCTGAACTTAAATTTAATTCTCGATTTAACGTGATTATGATTAAGACTCGAATTGAGCTAAATTTAACTATCGAGTAAAAAATATAAATTTTTGCTTAAAGTTAAATTCGATTGAATTTTACGAATGTTCAAATTGAACTCAAAAAAAAATAAAAAGATACTCATACAAGGACTCCCACTACTACTTTTTCGCCAATAGGACCAACCAAGGACTTTTGAAGTTAATAAGGATACTAATGATAAACTTTTTTGTCCTATGGTACAAATTAAACAATGTAGTTTTTTTAATTACCGGAGTACCCTCCAGTTTTCACGCAATACTTATTGAAGTTTCCATTATTTTGTGCACGTGGAAAATTTTTTTTTTTTTGAATTTCAATCAAATTTCTCTATCTTTCAAGTGTTCAGTTCTAGTCCTCAAAAGGATTCTCTCATTGTCAAGCGATTTCATAATCGATGTTCCAATTTTGAAACATCATAAAAAGTCATATTTTATACCATGTCAAGATAGTTTCCAATGTATATATACATATATCTATATATCTTTGTAATAGTACTTAGTTGTATGAACTCCAAATCTTGATTACTAATTTTTAGATTTTTTAAATAAATTTTATTTTACACTTTGGCATCTCTCACACTCTATATGAGTTCTCAACTTTATTAGAAACTTATTCTAACCAAACCCCCAACCCTGTTAAAACTGCCCACTACCCTTGCCCAACTTTTCTTTCAAGTACTAGATTTTTATAATGTTGAATTATTTAATAATCATACATTGATCTCACCAAATTAAATTATTTTTTTGGCTTATATAATTACTCCCACAAAATTACTTTAAATTTGAAATTTTAATCTTTCTTAATTTAGCACAATAATAGGTAATTTTCCATTAATACTAGGGTGGGGTGAGAATGAAAATATCATGGATTGCAAGGGACGTTGCTAGTATTTTGTAACAAAAAAAAAAATCTTAAACAATTACCCAAATTTAAAAACTTACAAATATTCATATCAATTCTTCTTTAAAATAACTCGAAATAAATTGTTGGTCATATCGTAATAAATGAAATTGTTATAAAAATATATAAAACTCTCCCAAAACAACACCATAAATACAAATACCTCTAAAAAAATAATTATTAACATAACTCATTGAAATTTATAATCTTTAAGCAACAAATAAAATATTGATCATTTACAGAACTTATGAATTTATCACCTCTACTACCACTCAACTCAATATCATAATATAATTGTAAACTCAACCTCCATATTTTCAATACACCTTATCCCCAGGTAATAAATACCTAAAAAAAAAATACTAATAGAACATAATTAAATTCACAATCTTTAAGGGATAAATAAAATCAATCAAATCTTGCCCATTTATAAAACTCATGAATTTATCACCACTATCACCATTCAACCCCAAATGACACAATATAATTATATATTTAATCGCCAAATGTCCAATCCTCTACATATAAATATACAGAAACACACCCACATACATTTCTTTTTTGATTATCAACAAACTTTTTTTGTCAATAAGAAATACAATAATTCAAATTTTTAAAATAAAATAATAATAAATTAATGTTTAATTAAAAAAAGGATAAAAAACACGGACATCCCTTGAATTTTGGCAATATTACACGCACACCTCCTAACATTATATAAATAGCACGGAGAACCCCTGATGTTTGAATTCATTGCACAGAGACCCCTTTGTCTACATTTTGTGAATGTTGCTAACGTAAGTTGATAATTTCATCCCAACAAACTTTATTATTTTTACAATTGCTCTTCTCCAAATTTAGTACCAAAAAAAATTAAAATTTTAATAAAATTAAATCAAATTTTGACCCAAAAATTTGATATAATTTAGTACTCCAAAAAAATGATTAAATTAATTTTAATATTAATTTGATAACCTTAAAAATTAATTTGATATTAATTATACAAAGTTGAATATAAATTAGACAAAATTAAGTGTCAATTTTTGATAAAATTATATATTAATTTATAATTTAAGGTTCATTTCGTGTTGAATATTACTTGGTGTTTATAGTCAATGTTCTATTTTTTTTTTATATTAAGTGTTATATACAAATTAAGAAGCAGGTGGAAAAATACGTGTCATTATATATATAAAAACTTTGAATTAGTTTCATGAAATAAATAATTACATAACATGTAGTTTCATTTTTTTTTATCTTAAGTATTATTTACAAATTAAGAAGTAGTTGGAAAAATACATGTCGTCATATATATATAAACTTTGAATTAGTTTCATGGAATAAATACTTGCATAACATGTAATTTCATTTATTTTATAGAGTAAATAATAACAAAAGCAAAACAGGGAAAATAATAAAAAATAATAATAATATGAGAGAGAGAGAGAGAGTGCAAGCTAGATAGATAGATAGAAAGAGTTGTAAGAGAGATGAGAGTTTTAGAGTTGTAAAAAGAATAAAAGTCCAATTAGGACTATCGGAAAACGATCTAAGCCGCGAAAAGCTCAAAACAAACAATCTAGCTATTTTGTTATAAAAATATATTATAAATTATATATATATATATATATATATTATTTACCTATTATACCATTCAAATATTATAGTATTTTTATTTCAATACAAAATATGACATATATTATAGTCATTTGACTTGTTTTCACGCAAAGAATCTGTATTTAAGGTCTATTTATTTATTTGAAATTTCTAAAAAAAATCTTAATTATATAGAATTATAATTAACAACCTAATTAATGTGTTAGCAATTAATTTTTATACGGATTGTCACAATATGTGAGAAGGAGAGAGAGTTAATTGAGAGAGATGTGTGAGCTGCATGAGCATCATCAGATAGTATGAGATAGATAGAGAGAGAATTATAAGAGAAATAGAAGTGTTTTGACTTTGGAAGGAATGAAAGACTTGTTCAAAAAATTAAGGGAAAAAATTTTGCATTAGGACCATTGGATTAATAATCTCTTGAAATGATCGGAGCCATAAAAAGCTCAAAACAAACAATCTAACTACATATATATATATATATATATATATATATATATATATATATATATAGAGAGAGAGAGAGAGAGAGAGAGAGAGAGAGAGATGTATCTACAAACGAGAAGAGGCCTCTAAAACCTCAATCCTATTTTCTCAATTTTTTTATTATTTAAGTCTCTTAAAATCTAATATGTGGCCCTACTATTGGTCCATATATATTTTTTGTGCAACCTCCAAAACCTCAATCCTATTTTATCCATTTTTTTATAATTTAACTTTCTTCAAATCTAATATGTGACACTACTAGTAACCCATACATATTTTCATGCAATTTATTTCAACTAAATTTATCTCGAATTAGGATTACAATTATTTGAAGTTTGAATTAAACTTATGTGTATCCTTTAAGTCACTAGACTTCTAATTTCTTTTACCTTAGAGTTCCAATTTGCTAGGATTCCCACAGTATCCAACTTTCAATCCTCACTCCACCGGTTTGTGGCTTCTCCCATGCACAACTTCTCCTTCTCTTATCCTTCTCAACTTTCCACTCACACATAAATCTCCGTATCAATTTTCACTACTTGTGACAGCCCAAAAATTGGGGGTCCTTTGTCAATCCGTTGATCACCCATCAACCCGTGGAAATAATTATGGATACCGTGTAACTTGATATCCCATATCATGCCCCATTTACTGGGATCCCTAATTTAACAAAATTTGGGCAGAGTCTCCTTTGTACGGGGAGCTCTACCCAAAACACAACATGTGCACTATACAATCACATGACTCATCTGAGGTCCAATATATAATGTTAACCACATCGGGTCCATTTATAAGTAAACATTGACCACACTGGGTCC
>CAUOFW020002258.1:630859-656997 GCA_963454935.2 Ilex paraguariensis
CAAACAATCTCTCTATATATATATATATATATATATATATATATATATATATATATATATATATATATATAGAGAGAGAGAGAGAGAGAGAGAGAGAGAGAGAGATGTATCTACAAACGAGAAGAGGCCTCTAAAACCTCAATCCTATTTTCTCAATTTTTTTATTATTTAAGTCTCTTAAAATCTAATATGTGGCCCTACTATTGGTCCATATATATTTTTTGTGCAACCTCCAAAACCTCAATCCTATTTTATCCATTTTTTTATAATTTAACTTTCTTCAAATCTAATATGTGACACTACTAGTAACCCATACATATTTTCATGCAATTTATTTCAACTAAATTTATCTCGAATTAGGATTACAATTATTTGAAGTTTGAATTAAACTTATGTGTATCCTTTAAGTCACTAGACTTCTAATTTCTTTTACCTTAGAGTTCCAATTTGCTAGGATTCCCACAGTATCCAACTTTTAATCCTCACTCCACCGGTTTGTGGCTTCTCCCATGCACAACTTCTCCTTCTCTTATCCTTCTCAACTTTCCACTCTCACATAAATCTCCGTATCAATTTTCACTACTTGTGACAGCCCAAAATCTGGGGGTCCTTTGTCAATCCGTTGATCACCCATCAACCCGTGGAAATAATTATGGATACCGTGTAACTTGATATCCCATATCATGCCCCATTTACTGGGATCCCTAATTTAACAAAATTTGGGCAGAGTCTCCTTTGTACGGGGAGCTCTACCCAAAACACAACATGTGCACTATACAATCACATGACTCATCTGAGGTCCAATATATAATGTTAACCACATCGGGTCCATTTATAAGTAAACATTGACCACACTGGGTCCATTTATCCATACTCATATAATAGCATGCAAAATTTCATTAAAATAGTCCAAAAACTAACTTAGTGAATGTTTTGCAAAAACATATTTTTTCACCAATAAAACTTTATATATACAAGTTCCATTACAAGTAATTCCATATAATTACATGTTCAAAATCATAATTTTACAATAGTTTTATAAAAACTTGGTTCAAAAGCCACAACCGGCTTTTTTTCATCTTTGAGACCTCGAATGAGAGTCATCCACTGGGGTATATCCTGCAATTGAAATGTGTTCCCGTATAGGGTGAGCTATGCCAATTAGAGTATTTTCTGTAGAAGTTACTCTCCAATCTAAGTGCATATGCAATGTTCACATGCAATATTTAACAGCCACAATCCATTCCATACAAGAACATATAATTCCAGATGGAATGAAAATTCTACTATGTCATGTCATGATATGAGATGATACTCACTCACGCACTTTAACCTGGGTCCTCACCGACTCCCGCAACACAATGCAAATGCCAATGTGTAGGAAATCTGTCATTTATGAATTTTATCCAATGATCATTTTAAAATATCCGGGTCTTTCGTAGGGTGAGTATTTATGGACATACACCAACGGCACCCAATCGACACGAAATTCATGGACTTTCACCAACGGGTCCGCGTACACCGACACACTTTATGGACTCTTATATTAGTGGAGTGCGTATTCAAGTCACCGGGTCTCTCACTCGAGGGATTTTCTATCCCTTCTTGCTAACTCCGACCCCATATTCATGCAACCATGCGACTCAGTCGGATTTTCAACCCAACTTTCCCGAGCTCACCTATCAATCGCCAAGTATGGTGTTTGATCACACCATGTACATACACCCACCTAATGTGATGTCAATTTTATGCTCAAAATGCAATGAATGCCAAATGAACTAATTTAACCACATATTTCAACATATATCATGACAATTTATCAATTACATATAATTNACCAAGTATGGTGTTTGATCACACCATGTACATACACCCACCTAATGTGATGTCAATTTTATGCTCAAAATGCAATGAATGTCAAATGAACTAATTTAACCACATATTTCAACATATATCATGACAATTTATCAATTACATATAATTACCATAAATTATCATGATGTTAATGTATTAACAACATATCTCAACTCATTCATCCTCAACAAAAATTCACAAGTATGTTATACAAAACTCATGCCATAATAAACTTGATTCCACATAGGCATTTAGTAAAACACCTTCAAGGCAAACAATTCATGTTATCACACAAATTTTGCCCACATCATTCACAAGGCACACTGGCAACACATAGCATGCCCAACAATATCAAGTTCCAAGAATTTTCACATGGAACCTCACATATCAATTTNTCACATAGGCATTTAGTAAAACACATTCAAGGCAAACAATTCATGTTGTCACACAAATTTTGCCCACATCATTCACAAGGCACACTGGCAACACATAGCATGCCCAACAAAATCAAGTTCCAAGAATTTTCACATGGAACCTCACATATCAATTTCGAACTAGCAATTGATTAAATCATTTCTACACCTACTTCATAACCATATGCAAGTGAAATACATAGTTCCATATACCTACCCATTTCTATTAAACCAACTATATAATAGGAAATTTTTAAAAAATACAAAACAACCCACATAAACTCAATTTTCAAGAGTTTACACTAATAGCTTCCACATATCAAATTTAAGCTAAAAATTGGTCTAAGTCATTTCTATACTCAATTCCTCACTTCCATAACAAGAGGCAAGTGACATGGTTCATTTAACCCTTNTACAAAACAGCCCACATAAACTCAATTTTCAAGAGTTTACACTAATAGCTTCCACATATCAAATTTAAGCTAAAAATTGGTCTAAGTCATTTCTATACTCAATTCCTCACTTCCATAACAAGAGGCAAGTGACATGGTTCATTTAACCCTTTCCTATGGACACCATAGGCTAGAAATAAACCAAAGTAGGAGAAAACCCTACCTCTTGGAGCGTAAGATGAAGGCTAGAACTTCAAGAATACCTCTCAAGCCCCAAAACTCTTGATTTTCCCAAAGCCTCCTCTTGGATCTTCTATGAAATTCTTCGTTCTTGGCATGGTTGCATAGCCCTCGTCGAGGAGATAAACTTTGAATCTTGGCTCGAAGAATTTCGACCGGCAGAACTCCGTAGATCTGAGAATTTATATTATGGTTTCAGCAGAATATTCTACTAGAAAATTAGATTTTTATGGATATTTATAACCCTTAATATTTGGTGCACGTCGTGCCACAAGCCCCCCTTTCCCGGGTCTGTTTTCGTCCCGAAACGATTAAATTTCGTACCGATTTAAGTTTAAAATATTTTATATGAACTTTATTTAAATTATTTTCTAAATTTTAAAATTTTAAAAAAAAAATTGTTTTTGGGGTCACCAGAGACCCGACCACCTCGTAAAACGTAAAAAATTCGACTATCTCGAAATTTGACAAAATTTGCCTAGGTAACTGGATTTCGCGATATAAATTCAATGATGAGATCCGTTTCATCATCCGAGCTCTAGAGAAATACAGGTTTTCAACTCGCACTATATTGATAAATTACCGTTTTGCCATTTTTCATAAAAAGTTCAAATTTTCCTGGATTTTACACTGCACATAATTAATTCTTTTATAATCTTCATTATATCTGTCATTTATTCATGTAATTTCATCGCTTTTCGTGCATTGCACAGGGTGTTGTTAGTGTACATATCAATGTAATGGAGTTGGATGAACTCCAAAATCTCATCCCAATTTTCTTGAATTTTTATTTTTTTAATTATTACTTCGCATTATACCATTGGCCCTTTCTTTTTGAATAACTTAATTGCTCGTTAATAGGATAACTTCAAATATCTTAACTGTCCTGAGTTTCTCTCTTACCATCTTCCCCTTTTACGTCTCTCTCAAAAACACACACACACTATCTCTTCCCTGTAAATTTATATTTACTACATACTATAACATTCATTTTAGGAGAGAGAATATTTATTGAATCTTTCCTCATCAAGCACTAGAATTTGTTAGGAAAATATTTTGTAACCCAAATTTGCATCCTAGATGAAGGGGGACCATTAGATGAGTGGGTCCCATTAACTTTTTTAAATAGGACACACTGATCCAATGGTCTCCCTTCACTTAGGATGCAAGTTTGAGTTACATAGCATTGCTTTTTTTTTTAATTCAAAATTATTTAATAAAATGCATTAATCTCATCAAATTAAATCATTCCACATGGCTTACGTAACTATGTATTTACTCTCATAAAATTATTTTAGGGTTAATTACAAAATGTCCACTTCAACTTTGGATAGTTTGCAACTCACTCCATCATGTTTTAATTTCAACAAATAGCCCCTTTAAATTTGAATGTTTCTAATAGTTATTTTTAGACAATAATAATTGACAAAAGTTAGATATGTCAAATTCACGCGATCGCTATCTTTTTGAAAAGAGATGATTACCTTTTACACCTATTTTCCCCCTCTATCAAATATTCATACTTCTCCCTTTACCCTTATATTCTTCCATCCTCCCCTACCTCGAATGATTAAATATCAGTACCTTCCCCTTTTCGGTAGAAACCCACAATTTCCTATGATGAGGTGGAGGTGTAAGTTTCCATATTTTTTAGTCTTAACTTTTTCATTTCTTTATTTTTTAGGAACAAAATTAGTATCTTAAGAAAAAAATAAAAAAAATAATATACAAGATGGAGGGTGTAATATTTCTTTTCAGTTAAAATAGTGAGAGATTCACTACCTTTTCAAGTTATCACAATGCACATAAAGAGAGTGTCAGGCAGAAGCTTTGAACCGGTGAAGCTCTTTTTTTTTTTTATGTATGGCAGCACTATGTCTAATGGGACACTTCTAGAAAGGTGTTAGATCAACGACACGTGTCCACAACACCGAGGGACTTCTCTTGCCTCTGCTGAGGCCACGTGTCCTCGGTCCCAAGACCCCCTTCTCTGACTGATATGTTCCTTGGCTCCGAGGAGTGTTCCTTTAGCTCCGAGGTACCCCCACTTCAGGGGACGAGCCAAATGTCCTAGGTCCCGAGGGTACTCACACTTCGATCTCTCCATAGGTCTTCAGCTTCTGGGGAGGCTAGTGACTGACAAATGAACAACCTAAGCGATACTAGGAACTATGATGACACTCTGCACAATGGAGTCAGAATGATAGAATGAACTGGACACTCAACTAGAGAGAATTAGACGCGTGGCATAAAATACAGGATCAAGGGTAAAAAGATAGATCTACCCCTGCTGATATACGACTATTCCAGGCAAGCATTAAATGAATCCCCAAATGATGTGACAACCACAGTGGCTTGAGAAGCCGAGGATAAGGGGTATTAAATGTCATGGGCCTTTGCATTTAAAATCTTTACATCGAAGAAAGAGCATTAACTGCTCGGGAACCCGAGCAATTAATACTAGGACATTCCCCACACAAAACAGGAGGCTAAATGCCCCCATCTCTGAAGGCTACCTACTGCCTAGACTACCAGTAATGATGAGTCTTTGAAGGTATAAATAGTCTTCAAAAACACATTACAAAGGTACGTAAAATCACCTCTCAAGGGCCAAATAATATTTTCTTCTTCCCCTCTCTCAAAGAACTAACTTGACCGTCGGAAGGGATACGCCGAAAAATATTTCGGCGCCCTTCTAACTGGTTTCTTTGTGTGCCAAGAGCATCTTGCAACCCACCGGAGCTAGTTGGATGCCCCCTAGAACAATTCATCACCACTCCTTAGACCTCCTTAGGCCCTCTCAACTCATTTCTTGTGGCTGGATCCGCCCTCTCTATGAACACGAGTTCACCCAAGGGAGAGATATGTTTTCATTTCAACTATTGTGCGAAAATCAGCGCGCACAATGTCAAACAAGTGGGGAATGGGAAAGGAGTGGAATGGTTCAACTTCTAACTAATTACTGATTTTCGTTGCATATTGAATGCTTTTACGTTAGCTATGTGAAATTCATTCCACAATCTTGTTTGAGGGTAATTAATCTAACACTAATTTAATTTTATTTAATTGTTTAAGGGTAATTATGGAAAAAAAATTTAACTTAGTGGTCTTTTAGAAATAGTATAGCATTAGTGTTGTTGCTCTTAGAGCACCCGATTAATACTCAACAGGAAAATGCTACATATATCAAATGAAACTCAAAAGTTCAAACTCAAATGCATATCATCCCTTTGATGAGTGTGGGATGAGTAGACCTCACTGAAAAAATTGTTGGGACCCATTCATCCAATGGATGATATGTATTTGGATTGTAGCTTTTTGGGTTTTGTAGCATTGCTCTATTCAACGTATGTGACCCGCCTACAATTATTTACTAAACAATTAACTAAATAAAACCTTATGAGAGCATTTCCAACCTTGATTTAAATTTAGACTCATATTTAAATTTGAGTATAAAAGCCAAAAGAATTTGCTCCAACTTTTGACTCAAACTTATACCAAATCAAGAGAGACTCATTTTTTTTATTCAAATCCAGGGAGAGTCAAATCCTTTCCCAAATTGTTAATGGAGAGATTTCATCCTCTTTTAAAATTTCTTCCAATTGATTGAACGAAATCATCTATTGCTTTTGATCTCATCTCCTCCCCTGGGTCTGCTGCCTAACATTTCCAATGGGTCCTTTTGGACAAATCCTTCGAGCAAAGAGTGAGCTTCAATGCTTTGGCGTGGTGGAAGCTTCACTTTCTCATTGATGATCCTCCCCTAAATCCTCTTTCTACTTGAATGCTTGAATGGCAGCTGTCCAGTCAGAATTTCATACAAGAGAATCCCAATGCTCCGTTGTGACCTTCGGACACTGAAGTATCTGGCCATGAATGGTTTATTCATCAATTATCTTTGCCATTTCAAAGCACCCACAGGTCTGTCTGAGTTCAGACTGCTTGAAGGTAGGCTTCTATCATTTGGACCAGCCCCTGTTGCCCTGCCTGCTAAAATAACTTGACGACTGCAGGGATGGTCAAAGCCAAATCTTTGATTGTGTTTAATTCCATTTGGAACATGTTCGGCAGGTGAAAGTCTCTCCGGGGACAAGCATATCATTCAAACTACCCTTGATCCATCCATGAACCTAGTTCTTGGAATGTGTTTGTAAACCACCACAAGTTTGAATTAAATGACCTTTGTCCCCTATATAAATTTCTGGACACTCTCCTGCAAAAAAAAAGACGAAGTTAGAGCTCTTCCCAAATGAATGGCTTCCTACTCCTTTCCTCATAGCAAGACAAGAGACATGAGGAGTTTCCTTGGAATTTAATTTTACTATTTAACTATTGTAACCAAATCAGATTGAATTTTTTTAGAACTAAAAGTTAAAAGACTTCCGGGAAATATGGGGGTGCAATCCAATTATGCAGAAAACATATACGAGAGAGTAAACAACCTCTAAGCCAAAGCATGTCATAAAGGTAACAATGTTCAAGCATCCCAACCCAAGCCGAAGACCACCTAAACACATATTGCTTCAACCTTTGAATTGATGGATGATGCCCCCATTTATCTGGTTTCTGTGCTTCTAACTTTTGTCTTGTTTAATAAGCATTGAAAGAGCCTACAGGGACAAGTGTAGCTTTCAAGCTACTATTAATCTATTCATGAACCTCAGTTCTGGGAAAGGTGCTTGTAACCACCACAAATCCTAACCATCACAGGGCAGTAAATAACTCCGTGACTGGCCACCCAACCAGCAAATAAAACATGTTAATGCAGCTATAAGTGATCTAAAAAAGGAATTTCATTTAAAATTACAAGTGCACAGAAAAGAAGAAAGTCCATTTAGTTTTAAACACCTTTTCTGCTATTAGCTTTTTTCAAGAGCTCATGAAAGCTAAATCTTGCAAAGGAAGATATAATAATGTTCAACTCTTGATCAATGATATAAACTAAATACTTTATTTCTTCACAAAAAAGGAAGCTATCAAACACTAAAAAATATAATGTACGAATCTGGTGATATTCATTTCTTTTTCCTGCTTGAAAACCAAAGTTAAAACTCACAAGAATTAACATGACAAATTAAACAGTTTTGGGTGTGTCATTCACATCTGGTTTTAACTTCAGCTATTCCAGTTGATTGACCGAACCCATTTATTGTTTTTAATCAAATCTCCTGTCCTCGGTCTGCTGCCTAAACTTTTCAATGGGACCTTTTGCACAAATCCTTTGAGCAAAGGTTTAACAGATAATATGGGGGTGCAATTCAATTACGCAGAAAGCATATAGGAGAGAGGAAACAACTTCTAAGTCAAATCATGCCAAAAAGGCAACAATGTTGAAGCATTCCAACCCAAGCTAAAGTCTACCTAAACACAACGGCCTAAACATATTGCATCAACCTTCGAATTGATGGATAATGCCCCCACTTATCTGGTTCCTTTGGTTCTAACTTTTGTCTTGTTTAAGCATTCAAAGTCAAAGTGTCTACATGGATTTGAAGTAATTGTAGCTTAGTTAAACTCGACTAAGAACAAGAGAAAGAGAGCATATAAAGAACAAAAGAAAATGAGAGAAGGTTATCTTTTTATTAAAGAATGATCTGCTTAAATACATAAGTTTGGAACTAAAAATCAGAAATAAAAGCAACAAACTCCCTAAACTTTAGCTACTAGCATTAACAGCTAGTAAATAACAGAAAATCAAAACAAATCTCCTAAAAATTTGGTCAAAGAGTATGTTCTAACTTTTGTCTTGTTTAAGCATTCAAAGTCAAAGTGTCTACATGGATTTGAAGTAATTGTAGCTTAGTTAAACTCGACTAAGAACAAGAGAAAGAGAGCATATAAAGAACAAAAGAAAATGAGAGAAGGTTATCTTTTTATTAAAGAATGATCTGCTTAAATACATAAGTTTGGAACTAAAAATCAGAAATAAAAGCAACAAACTCCCTAAACTTTAGCTACTAGCATTAACAGCTAGTAAATAACAGAAAATCAAAACAAATCTCCTAAAAATTTGGTCAAAGAGTATATAATGCACTGAATATCAGTTGCAGCCCTTAAAACCTGATCTTAAAGACACCTGGGATTCAAACTTGAGCTTGCAGCCTCAGTTTTACATGGGCAGCCACCTCTGCTAGCCATGTCAGCATCCATATCAGCAACCCTGCAGCTACTGATGCACACATTCAACACTCCTCCTTGCATCAGTGGGTGGAGATTCTAAGTTTCTCTCTTAGAAACTCAAACCTGCTTCTAGGAAGTGCTTTAGTGAAGATATCTGCAAGCTGGTTTTCAGTCTTGCAATACTTCAAACACATTGCACCATCTTTTTGAACATCTTTGAGAAAGAACAACTTTATACTGAAATGCTTTATTTTTCCATGAAAAACTGGATTGTTGGAGATGGTTATGGCTGTTTGGTTGTCCACCATCACCTCTATACTCATCCCTTGCTCCAAGTGTAAATCAATTAGAATTTTTCTTAGCCATAAGGCCTGATTAACAGCAGATGTGGTTGCTATAAACTCTGCTTCAGCTATTGATTATGCAACAATTTCTTGTTTTTTCGAACACCAAGAGAACACACCTAATCCAAAGCTGAAACAATAGCCTAAGGTACTTTTCATGTCATCTAAAGACCCCGCCCAATCACTGTCAGAGTAACCCTGCAGCTTGAAACTCTGACATGTACTGAACTTGATACCATAACTTAAGGTCCCCTTTGTTAAGAATAGTAGGGTAGTATGTATAAATTGTTAATAGAAAAATGGTGTATGTGTAATTTTTATTATTGTAGGTTAACTATAAATACAAGTGATGTATGAGAGCTAGATTAAGTTCTAACCTCTCTCTGTTTCTCCCTAAATATTGTCCCTAATATTATATTAATCTTCCAAACTTAACATGGTATCAGAGTTAAGTTATAATCCTAAATATATTTGTTGAATATATTTGTGGTCTGTTTGTGGTGGTGTTACTATTGTTTGTCAAAGCTACAGTGGTGGTGGTACTGATTGTTCGTCGAAGCAACAGTGGTGGTGGTATAGTTGTTTTGGCTTAAGTTACAGTGGTGGTGGTATAGTTGTTGTGGTGTTGTCGTTAGCTGATCATTGTTTGATGTCGTCGTGTGTGGCCATCGTGGTGGCTGTTGTTCATTGCGGTGGTGATTGCACAGTCGAAGACTAGGGTTGGTGTAGCATCGTCGTGGGTGGCCATCGTGGTGTAGCGTCGTCGTGTTGTTCATTGTGGTGGTGGTTGCGCAGTAGAAGACTAGGGTTACTGGAACCCTAATCGAGGAAGAAGAAAGGGTTCATACTCGATTCCATCAACATGTTTAAATTGTTTTAAGCCCAATCCAATCGGGTCCATCAGTTTACGGGTTTGGGTAGATCCTGATCCAAGATCTAAGCCCAGACCAGAACAGACCAAACTAGACGACCAGACGGGTCCAGGTGCGGTTCAGTCCATTTTTAGATCGGTTCAGTGGTCCAGTGAGCTTCTCTGGTCCGGTTCAGTGTTCCAGTGGGTCTCTTTGGTCCGGTTTAGCCTTCAAGTGGACTTCTCTAGTCTGGTTCAGCAGATTTTCCAGTTTTCCCATCCAGTTCAGAAGGTCTTCATGCAATTTCAGTAGATTTCCAAGCCGGTTTAGCCTTTTCAGGCCCGGTTCAGTCAATTTTAAGTCGGTTCAGGCCGGTTCCGTTTGTTTTATTTTCGGTTCAGCGGTCTAGTGGATTACTCTAGTCCGGTTCAGCAGTCCAATGGACTCCTTTGGTCCGGTTCAACGGTTCAGTAGACTCTTTTGGTTCGGTTCGATTCAGTTTAGCAGTGTAGTAGGTGATTCTTGTTCGGTTTAGTGATCTAGTGATTTTCTTTTTCCATTTGCTGCACTTATGGAACCCAAACATGACACTGGGTTGGTTATTATTACACGAGAGGAGTATGCTCAATTATTGTCCCAGCAACAGACTATCCCATCTTCCTCCACTGCTACTTTTGTCCAGTCAGGTAATACTTCCACTTGTTTATTGTCCTTCACTCGCAGTTCCTGGATCATAGATTCTAGCGCTTCTGACCACATGACTGGTGCATCTGATGTTTTGTCTACTTATCAGTCTGCTGCTTCCACGCATCGTGTTACTCTTGCTAATGGTACTTGTTCTAAAGTTTCAGGTCTGGGAACTACTTACTTGAGTTCTGATATGTCTCTATCTTCTATGTTATTTATTCCTCAGTTTCCTTTTAGTTCACTTTCCATTAGCAGCATTACCCGTTCTCTCAATTATTTTGTAACATTTTATCCCTCTTATTGTGTCTTTCAAGATCTCAAGACAAAGAGGAAAATTGGTACAGGGCATGAAGCCGGTGGTCTATATTACCTTGACTTTAATTCACCTACCCGGGCTCTACAAACCTCGTTGTCTCCTTTTCAATGGCATTATCGTCTTGGACATCCCTCTCTCCAAAATCTGAAGCGTCAAGTTCCCAGTCTTAGTTATGTGTCATATTTGTCTTGTGAAGCTTGTCAATTTAGTAAGCATCATCGTGTGTCATTTTATTCTAGAGTCCATAATCGTATGTCTAGTCCATTTGAGTTAGTACATTCTGATGTATAGGGTCCAATAAAGAATATTTCATCTAATAAATATCCTTATTTTGTGAAATTTATAGATGACTATTCTCGTGTGACTTGGTTATTTTTTATGAAAGCTCGGTCTGAATTATTCTCTATATTTGAGACCTTTCGTAAGGAAATAAAAACTCAATATGGTTGTCGTATACGTACTTTACGTTCCGATAATGCTCAGGAATATGAATCTGATCCTTTTGTAGCTTATCTTAGTAAAACTGGCATTATTCATCAAACTTCTTGTACTTACACCTCTCCCCAGAATGGCGTTGCTGAACGCAAGAACCGTCATTTATTGGAAGTCACCCGTGCCCTGTTATTCAAGATGAATATTCCCCGATATTTTTGGAGTGATGTTGTTCTTACTACTTGTCATCTTATTAATCATATCCATCCTTTGTGTTAAATGAGCAAAGTCCATATTCTGTCCTTTTTTCTGGTAAGCCCTTATTTTCCCTGACTCCTAAAATTTTTGGATGTGTCTGTTATGTTCACAATTTAGGTCCTGGGTTTGACAAACTTGACCCTCGAGCTACCAAATGTGTATTTCTTGGTTACTCCCGCACGCAGAAGGGGTATCGTTGCTACAGTCCTTCTCTGCACCGATACCTTACTAGTGTCGATGTCACGTTTGAAGAATCTGTTCCATATTTTTCAGCACCTTCTCAGCCTTTAGATCTAGACTTTGGATCATCTCCTATACCACCATATTCAGATATTTCGCTGCCCACTGTGTTCCCATCTACTTTACCTCTCCGTGTCTACTCTCGCCGTCCTCGTCCATCGACTGAGGTGCCCGTACCGTCTTTCTTACCGCCTTCTGATCCTGGTACATCAGGTAATTTAGACTCTTTACCTATTGCTCTCCGCAAAGGTACTCATTCGTATGTTATTAATCATCACATTTCTCATTTTATTTCATATGATGTCTTGTCTCCTGTCTTCTCTTATTTTACTTCCTAATTATCTGCTATATCTATTCCTAAGCATTTACAAGATGTATTATCTAATCCGAATTGGAGGAAAGTTATGGAGGAGGAGATGGATGTTTTACATCATATGAGATTTGGGATCTCGTTCCTTTACCCCCTGGTAAACGAACTGTTGGCTGTCGTTGGGTGTATACTGTTAAATTTCATCCAAATGGTTCTGTAGAGCGTCTCAAAGCCCGACTTGTTGCAAAGGACTTTACTCAGACTTATGGTGTTGATTATGAGGAGACTTTCTCTTCTGTTGCCAAAATTTTCTCTGTTCGTATCTTAATTTCTTTAGCTGCTAATCTTGATTGGCCCTTGTTTCAGTTAGACGACAAGAATATCTTCCTATATGGTGACTTGGTTGAAGAGGTATACATAGAGCAGTCACCTGAGTTTACTGCTTAGGGGGAGTATAGTAAGAGTGTATGTCGGTTAAAGAAATCTTTGTATGGTTTGAAACAGTTACCGAGGGCATGGTTTGGTAAGTTTTCAAATGCAGTTTTAAAATTTGGTCTTCTTCGATGTCAGACAGATCATTTTGTGTTTCATAGACAGACAGAAGTTGGATATGTCATATTGGTGGTCTATGTAGATGATATTGTGATTACTGAAAATGATTCTAAGGGGATTGTCAAGTTAAAAATATTATTACATGATCGATTTCATACTAAGGATTTGAAAAAATTCAGGTATTTCTTAGGTATTGAGGTGGCTCGACCTAAACAGGGTATTTGTTTATCCCAGAGAAAATATGTACTTGACATGCTAGAGGAAGCAGGTTTGCCGGGTGGTAGACCGATTGATGTTCCTATGAATCCGAATCAAAAATTATTGATGTATGATGGTGCATTATTTGAGAATCCGGGTCGGTATCGCAGATTGGTTGGGAAACTTAATTATCTCACTATTACTCGACCGGATATTTCCTATGCAGTCAGTATAGTAAGTCAGTTTATGGAATGTCCTAGAGTACCACATTGGGAGGCAGTTACTCATATTCTGTGATATCTCAAACGAGCTCCTGGACTTGGACTGTTATATCGAGCTAATGGATATCTTAGAGTGGAAGGTTTCTCTGATGCTGATTGGGCTGACTCTCATTCTGATCAGAGATCAACCACTGGTTATTGTACTTTCTTAGGAGGTAATGTTGTCTCATGGAAAAGTAAGAAATAACCCGTGGTAGCAAGATCTAGTCCTGAGGCTGAGTATAGGGCAATGACACATACGACGAGTGAGTTGACTTGGCTACTACACTTCCTCCANAGGTTTGCCGGGTGGTAGACCGATTGATGTTCCTATGAATCCGAATCAAAAATTATTGATGTATGATGGTGCATTATTTGAGAATCCGGGTCGGTATCGCAGATTGGTTGGGAAACTTAATTATCTCACTATTACTCGACCGGATATTTCCTATGCAGTCAGTATAGTAAGTCAGTTTATGGAATGTCCTAGAGTACCACATTGGGAGGCAGTTACTCATATTCTGTGATATCTCAAACGAGCTCCTGGACTTGGACTGTTATATCGAGCTAATGGATATCTTAGAGTGGAAGGTTTCTCTGATGCTGATTGGGCTGACTCTCATTCTGATCAGAGATCAACCACTGGTTATTGTACTTTCTTAGGAGGTAATGTTGTCTCATGGAAAAGTAAGAAATAACCCGTGGTAGCAAGATCTAGTCCTGAGGCTGAGTATAGGGCAATGACACATACGACGAGTGAGTTGACTTGGCTACTACACTTCCTCCAGAAAATTGGGTTTCCAGTTCAACTTCCTTTATAGTTGTTCTGTGACAACCAGACAGCTATCCATATTGCTACCAATCCTGTGTTTCACGAGAGAACCAAGCATATTGAGGTTGATTGTCACTTTATTCGGGATAAGATAATAGTTTGGGAGATTACAACTCCATTTGTGAAATCTGAAGATCAGCTTGCAAATATGTTTACCAAAGTATTGAGTCGTACACATCTTACAGCTATTTATTTCAAGCTTGAATTATATGATATATATAGTCCAGCTTGAGGGGGAGTGTTAAGAATAATAGGGTAGTATATGTAAATTATTAATAGAAAGAGGGTGTATGTGTNAAAATTGGATTTCCAGTTCAACTTCCTTTATAGTTGTTCTGTGACAACCAGACAGCTATCCATATTGCTACCAATCCTGTGTTTCACGAGAGAACCAAGCATATTGAGGTTGATTGTCACTTTATTCGGGATAAGATAATAGTTTGGGAGATTACAACTCCATTTGTGAAATCTGAAGATCAGCTTGCAAATATGTTTACCAAAGTATTGAGTCGTACACATCTTACAGCTATTTATTTCAAGCTTGAATTATATGATATATATAGTCCAGCTTGAGGGGGAGTGTTAAGAATAATAGGGTAGTATATGTAAATTATTAATAGAAAGAGGGTGTATGTGTAATTCTTATTATTATAGGTTAACTATAAATACAAGTGATGTATGAGANGTTCGGGATAAGATAGTAGTTTGGGAGATTACAACTCCATTTGTGAAATCTGAAGATCAGCTTGCAAATATGTTTACCAAAGCATTGAGTCGTACACGTCTTACAGCTATTTATTTCAAGCTTGAATTATATGATATATATAGTCCAGCTTGAGGGGGAGTGTTAAGAATAGTAGGGTAGTATGTGTAAATTATTAATAGAAAGAGGGTGTATGTGTAATTCTTATTATTGTAGGTTAACTATAAATACAAGTGATGTATGAGAGTTAGGTTAAGTTCTAACCTCTCTATGTTTCTCCCTAAATATTGTCTTTAATATTATATTAATCTTCCAAACTTAACACCCTTGACATACCTTAGAACTCTTTTTACTGCGTTAAAATTACTTTCACTTGCACAATTCATGAACCTTGATAATACACTTACAACATGCAAGATATCTAGTCTTGTTGCTATGAGATACATTAAGCAGCCAATTAAACTTCTGTAGAGAGTTTCATCTGCTTGTTCAGCTCCATCATCCTTGCACAGCTTCTCCTTTTGACACATNTACTTTCACTTGCACAATTCATGAACCTTGATAATACACTTACAACATGCAAGATATCTAGCCTTGTTGCTATGAGATACATTAAGCAGCCAATTAAACTTCTGTAGAGAGTTTCATCTGCTTGTTCAGCTCCATCATCCTTGCACAGCTTTTCCTTTTGACACATTGGAGTACTCATGCTTTTACAATTCTCCATGTTCAATTTCTTTAGGATCTCCTTTGCATACTTCCTTTGACAGATGAAAATTTTATCCTCTTCCTGTTTAATCTCCATTCGAAGGAAGTAAGACATTTCTCCCAGGTCAGTCATCTCAAAGACTTGCATCATGTCTTCTTTGAACTACTGGATAATTTCAGCATTGTTACCTGTAACTAGAAGATCATCAACATACAAGAAGATCACAATTAAGTTAGCTTGATCACCTTTGACATATAAAGTTGATTCACTAAGGCTTTTAACAAAGCCTAAGTCCAACAAATGCTCATCAATTCTGTTGTACCAAGCCCTTGGGGCCTATTTTAAACCATACAAAGCCTTCTTCAATAGATAAACCTTGTTCTTATGCCCTTTCATATCAAAACCTTCAGGTTGCTCAACATAGATTTCTTCCTCTAGAAATCCATTTAGAAATGCTAATTTCACATCAAGTTAGTAGATTTTCCATCTTTTTTGTGCTGCAATGGCTAACAGCAGCTTGATTGTATCTAGCCTTACAACAGGGGCAAATGTATCAAAAAAATCCACACCAAAAACTTGAGCATAACCTTTTACCACTAACCTCACTTTGTGCTTGTTAATTGAGCCATCTGCGTTTAGCTTTGTTCTAAACACCCACTTGACTCCAATCACCTTTCTGTGTTCATGCCTTTCAACAAGTTCCCAAGTCCAATTTTTTTCAATCATGGAGAGCTCCTCCTGCATTGCAGCCCTCCATTTGGGATCCTTTTCAGCTTCCCAATACTCTGCAGGTTCAAGAATTGCAACGTTGCATCTCTAATAAATATCAGAGAGTAATCTAGTGCCTCTTACTGGAGGGTCATCAACTAACTCATCTTGATTTTGTATAGGAACAACAATCAGCTTCTTTTCTGCAGTATTCCAGCTCCACTGCTCATTCTCCATGAAGTGCACATCCCTGCTTATCAGAATTTTCCTTGTGTGAGGTTGGAAAACTCTGTAAGCCTTAGATATTGAGCTATATCCCACAAAGATGCCAGACTCAGCTTTCTTATCAAGCTTGTCTCTTTTAATCTGTGGCACATGAGTAAACACAAGCATCCAAACACGTTAAAATTTTGCAAAGAAGGCTTGTAACCATACTAGGCCTCAAAAGGAGTCTTCCCGGGAAGTCTATTTAGCAGAAATACTGTAGTGTTTGCAACCTTTGACCAATACTCCTTAGGCAATCCTTTTTCATAGAGCATCACCAGACCATTTCCACAATTGTTCTGTCTTCCTTTCACTCATGCCATTCTGTTGTAGAGTGTATGGAGCAGTGAGTTGATGCTTAATGCCTACTTCATCACAAAATAAGTTAAATTGTTCTGAAGTATATTCTTTGCCATTGTCAGACCTTAGAATTTGAATCTTGCAACCACTTTGCTTCTCAATCGACTACTTGAATTTAAAAAAAACTCCTGCAACTTCTGACTTAAATCTGAGAAAATAAATTCAACACATTCTGGTGAAGTCATCAATGAAAACTATGTAATATTTACTCCCTTTAAGTGAAGGAGTTCTCTGAGGTCCAACCAGATTAGTGTGGATAAGTTGCAACTTCTCAGTTGCTCTCCAAGTTGACTGTGAGAAGGGTAATCTTTCTTGCTTGCTTGCCAAACTGGCAAGCCTTGCAATTTGGCACATTAGCTTCCAAGTGAGGCAATCCCTGAACTAGCTGCTTCCTTTGCATAGACAATACTGTTGCATGATGAAAATGACCTAGTCTTTTGTGCCAAGTCTCTGTGTTGCTCATAGCAATAGGATAAGTTGTCTGCTCCTCCTTCATTGGATCTAGTGAGAAGCTTTTGCCTCTCATTTTTGATTCTAAAGACTTCCTTATCATTTGCATCATTTATTAGACATGCTTATCTTCAAAGATGACTTTAAATCCCTTCTCAAGTAACTGTCCCACATTTAGCAAGTTTTGGTCAATATCAGGTACAAACAAAACATTAGTAATTAGTTTAGTACCTGTGCAACTTTCAATTGCTACAGTTCCCTTTCCTTTGATAGTAATGTGCTCACCATTGCCAATTCTGACTCTTGATACCTCTGATCTGTCTAGCTCTTTGAAAAGCTCTTGATCATAGGTCATGTGATAGGTACAACTACTATCCACTAGCCAACATTCACTTGAGCTACTGCTTGCAAAATAGGCTGCTACAAACAACTGTTCTTCCTCCTCCTGCTAGTCTGCAACTTGAGCCTCATTCCTTTGCTGAAAATTGCTTTTGTAGATTCTCTCATGATGCCCCAACTTGTTGCACTTATCACACTTAACATCAGGTCTTCTCCAAAACTTGAAAGGTGGATGACCCTTTTTGCCACAGTGTCTGCAAGGAGGAAATTCTTTGTTGTTTCCTCCATTACTGTTGCTGGTGTAAGCAGCTGCTTCTGGTGTGCTGGAATTCTTCTTTTTGTTTTTGTTTTTCTTGCCTTTTTCTCCTTGGTTGATTTGCAATTTAGCTTGCAATGCTCCCTCCATAGAACCTTCAGCCCTCATTATTCTTCTTTGTTCTTCGGCCTGTAAAGCATTTAGAAGTTCTGCCAAGCTGATTCTTGACAGATCTTTAGCATTCTCCAAGGAAGAAATAGTAGCTTCAAATCTTTCAGGGATAGTTGCTAATATTTTTTGAACTATTCTTGAATCAGAAAATTCAGAACCAAGAAATCTTACCTTGTTGACAATGCTAAGAAGCTTATCAGTATATTCTTTGATTGTCTCTGGCTCCTTCATTTTCTACATCTCAGATTCTCTGACTAGATTCAGCACTTGCATTCCCTTGATCCTCTCATCTCCTTCATATTCATTCTTGAGGAAATTCCAGATTTCAAATGCTAATTTCATGGTCATAATTCTGGTGAAAATTGTTGGTGAGACAGCAGCAAACAAAGAAGCTTTTGCCTTTTAATTTCTTGTTTTCCTTTCCTTATGATTTCTGAGTTGTGCCATTGTTGGATTGTTTGGTAATGGAAGAACTTTGTAGTCTTCCTCAACATCTTCCCAGAAATCATTTGCCTCTAGGTGTGCCTCCATTCTGACTGCCTAGACATGATAATTGTCACCATTAAACACTGGTAGTGTTAGTACTCTAAATGGTGTTTCAGAATCCATTTATTTAATGAATGGAAGCACGGTGTTTAGGCCTTTTTTGGTGAGGTTCACTCGGTTCACTCCCAAATCCCTTTAAGAAGACAGCTCTAATACCAATTTGAAGTAATTGTAGCTTAGTTAAACTCAACTAAGAACAAGAGAAATAGAGCATTTAAAGAACAAAAGAAAATGGGAGAAAGTTATCTTTTTATTAAAGAATGATCAGCTTAAATACATGAGTTTGCAACTAAAAATCAGAAATAAAAGCAACAAACTCCCTAAACTTTAGCTACTAGCATTAATAGCTAGTAAATAACAGAAAATCAAAACAAATCTCCTAAAAACTTGGTCAAAGAGTAAAATGCACTGAATATTAGTTGCAACCCTTAAAACCTGATTTTAAAGACACTTGGGATTCAAACTTGAGCTTGCAACCTCAGTTTCACATGTGCAGCCACCTCTACTAGCCATGTCAGCATCCATATCAGCAACCCTACAGCTACTGATGCACACATTCAACAGACATGTATATCTTTCAAGCTACCCTTAACCCATTCACGAACCTGGTTCTAGGAAAGGTGCTTGTAACAACCACAAGTCCGAATTAAATGACCTTTCAGCCCTATTTGTAGTTCGGAATGGTACTTGGAAAAAAACAAGGGCAAGTTAGCACTCTTCCCAAATTTAGGATGTCATAGTCTTTTCCTCAGAGCAAGATGAGAGAAAAAACTCTCCGGAATTTACTTGGTATCTAATGGTTACTACGGTAGCTGAATAAAACATAAAGGATTAACTGGTAATATGGGGTGCAGCCCAAATATCCACAAAGCACAAAGGAGAGGAAACAACTATTACCAAATCATATCAACACCGTTGAAGCATACCAACCCAACCCTAGCAAAAGACCACAAAAAAATGACATCTGAAAAATTATTGCTTCAACCTTTAAATTGAGGTAAAGACTATATGTTTCTTTCCTTCTAAATGCACCAGAAAAGAGGAACTACTTCCCATGTAAAGCATCTAGTCTTTACCTCTTGACCTTCCCTCCATGCAGCAACCAGCTAAGTTAACAACTTAAGAAAGTCTATCTATCCCCCCAAATGCATCAACAACTCTGCTGTGACACTATAAAAAAGAAGGTGAAACACTATCTCCTATACTCCTTTGACAATTTTGAAGCTTGTTTTCAGTGCTGGAGTAGTATTTCATGATCGTGTGAAAGAGAAAACCACCGCCCCATGCACAAGGCTTCGGCCACAGCAAATTGTTGGGAGGTCAAATGTGTGTAGTTTATCCCTTCAGTTAGAGAGATTATTTTCATGGCTCAAACCCATAGTATCCAGGTCGCACCAAAAACAATTTTACAAGTGGGCTTATGAGACAAACCAACTATATAATGAGGTACCAAAAGAAATAGGAAAATACAAACGTCAAGGAAGTGAGTGACTGACTGACTCATTCTACAACAAGAATTTACTTGACCAAATCTTTTTACACCCAAATGATGTAAAAGGAGTAATATGCTTTGGAAGTCAATTCTTGGTGAAAAATAGTGGTCCCTTATATCATAAATAGAGTTTGAGGGATATTTGGCAAGTCCTAAATAACTGGAATTGGTTACATGAATTTTTTTAATTAATTGTTTACAATTTAATAGAATATAGATCACTTAAAGAGACTCTTGTCACTGTGAGGTATGGGGTATACTGTTTATCTTCTATCATAGTCTTTTCCACCGCCTTATTCCAAATTAATTTTAAGTCTTCCACTTCCTCTAAAATTTCCACCATGAAATATCATCAAGTCACTCTTACTCTTTGGTACATGTCCAAATTATCAAAATCAATTTTCATATTTATCTCCAATAAGTACTAAAACCTACCCATCTACATATTATTGTCTTACCACACATTCATGGTAGTATTCTCCTTTTAGTTACACTCATCTGAAAATAAAATTAAGGTTACATTTATGTTTTGTGAGTGCCTTGAAACTTGAATTTGTATTTGAAATGAATGATTTAAAGTTACTAAGAGATAAATTTAGCCCAAAAACAATCGCCATGTGCATGAGAGAGAGAGAGAGAGAGTTTTCACATTGCAAAGAGAAAGGCTGATGCTTCCCAGGAAAGAACAACCATCAAGAATTGTTGGAAAACCTCGGATTAGTGCCTCAACCTAGCTGACATATATCAAACAACCTCATTATTGGGCATGTCCTTATTATTGTATAAGTGCTAGAATAACCAAAACATTAAAAGGACTTGGATGGTTTCATGGATGAAACTATGTCTCCAAACGAATTTCTGCTACCTCAAAATACTTTAAAATTTAAGCTTATTGCAAAATTAAAATTGGTTTCATTTACTTAAAATGATTTTCCCACATACTAATGGCTCTAGATCTAATGCCCAATTAGCATTAGGCCCTTAGGCTTTTTGCCATTCTGAGTCCAAATTACATTGCCAACTGCCCTATCTCAGAGCTTTCACATATTTTTTCCGAATTTACTAGCACATGAGATTGTTAACAGCCTAGGTAACAAAAGAATCGTAACCTTTCAACCCAATTCAAATCTCAAACATACCATATTGTGTCTCCATTTAAACACTTACGCAGTGTTTGGCACGTGGTATTAAACCAAGGGAATGAAATGAATATTACTTGGTAATAAGCATTCATTTGTTTGGTTTGTGGTAATTAAAATTTATTCTCATTCCTTCCCATTCCAAAAGAATAACTAATCTCATAAAATATGGGATTACTAATCTATATAATAAAGTAGTTAAATTGTTTGTCTTGAACTGTTCGCATTTCAGATCATTTTGATCCGATAATCCTAATTGGACTTTCATTCGTTTTACAACTCTAAGACTCTTATCTCTCACGTAACTCTTTCTATATATATCTTAAACTCTCTCTCATACTATTTTTTTTTATTTTCCCTGTGTTGTTTTTTCTATTATTTACTTTATAAAACAAATGAAACTATATTTTATGCAATTATTTATTCCATAAAACTAATTCAAAGTTTTTATATATCTGACGACATGTATTTTGTCACTTGCTTCTTAATTTGTAAATAACACTTAATGTAAATAAAAATAACACATTGACCATAAATACCAAATAATATTCAACACAAAATGAACCTTAGAAAAATTGACATTAAATTTTGTCCAATTTATATTCAAATTTTTTGAATTAATATCAAATTTATTTTTATTGTTATCAAGTTAATATTGAAATTCATTTAATCAATTTTTTGGAGTACTAAATTATATCAATTTTTTGGGTACTAAATCAAATTTTACTTGATTTTATTAAATTTTTAATTTTTTTGGTACTAAATTTGTTAAAGGACAATTGTAAAAATAATAAATTTTTTTGTGATGAAATTATCAATTTTCATTAGCAACATTGACGGAATAGAGACACCAACGGACCTTTGGTCTAATAGTACTTCTTACCTTATGAAAACTTTGTCTTCTTAAGGTCAAAGGTTCAAGTCCTCATTCCTCTCCCCCTCCACAAAAATTTTTTTTTTTTAAAATATTGACGGAATGGAGACAGAGGGGATCTCTGTGCAATAAATTCAAACTTCAGGGGGTCTTCGTATTATTTGGAAAATGTCATGAGGTTTCTGTATAATATTTCTAAAACTTATGAAATGTCTGTGATTTTTACCCTATTTTTAATTAAATATTTATTTATTATTATTTTATCTTAAAAACTTGAATTATTGTGTTTTTAATAAAAGCAGTCATTGGTTAGGAGGATTTGTTGGTAACCAACATAGAAATATGTGTGGATGTGTCTCTGTATATATTTATATGTGAAGAATTGAACATTTGGTAATTAAATTTATAATTATATTATGCCATTTGGGGTTGAATGGTGATAGTGGGGATAAATTCATAAGTTTTATAAATGAACAATATTTGAAAGATTTTATTTATCGATTAAAGATTATGAATTTAATTGTATTCTGTTAATATTTTTTTTTACATGAAGTATTTATTGCATGAAGATATGGTGAATTAAAAATATGACGATTGAGTTTATAATTATATTGTACTATTGGATTTAGTAGTAGTAGATATGATAAATTAGTGAATCTTATAAATTAAAAAAATTCTATTNAGATATGGTGAATTAAAAATATGACGATTGAGTTTATAATTATATTGTACTATTGGATTTAGTAGTAGTAGATATGATAAATTAGTGAATCTTATAAATTAAAAAAATTCTATTTATTACTTAAAGATTATAAATTTCAATGAATTATGTTTTTATTTATTTTTTTTCGAAGACATTTATATATATGACACTGTTTTGAAAAATTTTTATTTTTATAACAGTTCCATTAATATAAAAATTATGATCAACGATATATTTCAACCCATGGCATTCCACTCCTTATCCCATCCCCTCNTCTACCCCGATTTCATGTCGGTGTGTTGAAAAACTAAAACATTTTGGGCATTTTGAGATGATATTTCGTTCCTTGGAAACCGACGATACCAAATAGACCAACTCAAGGAAAACCCACAAATGATGAAAACTCCAAATTTTCCCCATCATTTAGAATTCGTAAAAAATTAAAATTCCATCGACTTTGAGAATAAGAAGAGCACACCATGCAAGCAATGGAACCATTATGAGACTAGGAAATTCAAATAGTCGAGAAAACAACAAAACAAAAGATGACCCTACTCTACATGTGTCTTCCCAAAAACGAACCTTATCCCATAGTTCAATACTGTGGTATCGATCATTGACTCGAAGTGCTCTGAGACACATCAATTGGGGCATGGTGTCGTAGTATCAGGCAATATAACCTAAAAGAAAATATTGAACATGGCAAAAGATTTTAGTCATGTCGCGACGTCGTGAAATTGTAATGGTCAATTCAGTGACGATAACTTAGCGACTCGAGATTGACTCAGATACAACTCGGCCAACTCGGCTAAATCGTGCAAGTCTCGAGGTTTATCTGTATCATGTACCAGTATTGTCTCAGAATGTGACTCGACTTATATCGGTATCAGTCACTACTTTAAACCATGCTTTATCCCATTCCCCACACTCATTCTGACATGACTAGTGAAACAAATCAAACCTTGAGAGAGAAATTTGTAACACTTCAGAAAGAACCCCTAACCAACACATTAAAGTCGCATCTATTAGATTGTATCCTATACTTATTTTTGGTAACAAAATGCTGCAAAGAATCATCTTCCAACAAAAAGCCCACACCAACTCCCCCAACAAATTAATATTTATCTTCACTGAATTCCCCGTTGCTAAACCCCTATCATTTAACGTTTAGACCCAACGATGGGAATCCAATTATCTTCTGTTACAATAGAAGTAAACGTAGATTTTGATGAGATTTGGAGGATGTATTTTTGGGCATTATCTTGAAATACATTTTAATTTTTAAATTTGTCGTTGATATATGATTAGATATTTGGTTGACATTATAAAAAAGGGATGGACGTAAAAATTGTATTAGACTTGGAAGTACAGAATAAAATTGCAATCTTTTTCCTCCCAATTTCTTCTTTCTCTTCTCATCCATATTTCTTCTATCCTCATCCCAATTTCTTCTCCCAATCTACAACACTCAAAACTTCCATCAAACTAAGTGATCCCTTTTCTCCTCACCACTTTTGTCCCATAAAAACTTCCTTGCCATCTTTTTCACCATGATTGCAACATTTCCTAGAATATTAAAAAGAGATAGAAAATAAATAGAAATATTGATCAAAACATAGAATGAAGCAAGCCTCCCCTTCTTATATAAACAAGTAATTTTCCAATGATCTCCCACTACACCACTAAACCCATTTGCTAGTTCTTCTAACTTAAATGTGGTGGAATTTGTTCCAACCACTAACACCTTATACATTAACCTTCAGTCCTGACCGGAAACTAAATCCCCTCAAGTCTACAAAATTTGAAATTCCTCTCATCATCTAGCAACAGTAAAATTGTATTATCCACAAACTGAAAGTGAATATCAGCAACATGATGACTCCCAACTAAGTGGCTTTTCTGTTGCTTAGAATTCATAAGCAATACAAACATATGACAACAAGATGTAGTTCATCAGTGAGAAGTGCCGTTATTAAAGTACTTTTACTGTCATCAATCTAATATTACTTCTAAGAAATTAAATTCTCAACTTATGCAAGCACAACAACGATTAAAAACATTTTTTTTTTGGCTCAAAAACATCATTTTCTCTACATGGCTCCCAATATCAAACAACTCAACTAACACACTCATCCCTATTAATCCATACTTACCTCTTTCTTCTCTCCTATCTTTCTCTTATTATTTATATGTTCACTTTAATCTTGAATTGCATAATTAAAAAAAATAAATCATTATTTGAAATATAAATATAGCACGATCAATGTTTAATCTTTAGTATTACATAGTCTTCAGACAAAAGGTTATTACTAGTTGTTTACTATGGATGGAGTCTCATAAAATCAAAAGGCACTATTGATTTTGGAAAGGCATTAGCTCTTCTCATGTAGAATTAAAATTTGAATCAAATCTTAGTGGTCAAATTTCTAAATAATCCTAATTCATTGTTTAATATTTGCTATTAGCTCTTCTCGTATTAAAATTAAAATTTGACATTTCCGAATAATTCGGATATATTATTCAATTTTTGCAATTTAAGCATCTAATAGAAAATCAAATGATTTGACAACTGTCTTTGTTCATTTACTTGTTTTTTAAGTGAATGCTAAAATCAAATAACTAAAATTTACATACTGCACGCTTGATCTCCTCATAAGATCACAGCCAATCCACATGCCTCAGACCCGCAACAGAATAAAAAATTCAACATAACATGTAAGATGAAATCGCTGGTAATATGCAATACGTACAGCCAACTAATAGGTGCATATGTAAAATTTAAGGTTTTGATGGACATCTCCTAATATTTCGCATAATATGACGCCCAATGATGTACAAATATAGTGAAGAACTTCTCAAACAAAATCAGTTCATTCCAACGAATCCTGGAATAGTAAAAAAAAAGAGATAGAGGGAAAACAAAATAACAAGTATTATTCATATGAATTCAATAAATTAATGAAATAAACAGCATAGAAGAAACCATTAATTTGGGAGTTACCATAAAACAAAGGCCAAAGTTCGAACCCCATTGCTAGTTTTAACAATCTATTAGGAAGGGGGGTTTCCCACCCGGAAATTATGAGATACGAATGTGACATTCTAAAGAAACCCAATTTACCAGC
>CAUOFW020002258.1:660845-699967 GCA_963454935.2 Ilex paraguariensis
CATGGTAATTTATATCATGAGTACATAACTACCATAACCCATCCAAATGCCAATACATTGTGAGCATGTATCAACATATCATTCAACACTATTTACAAGAAGGTTACCACATCATCATGCAGTTAACACACTTAATTATTCAAGACACAAGGTAAACACACAACATGCCCAATTTGATCACATAACTCAAGAATCACATAAGGCAAATTTTGTATACCCAATTCAAAATAGAATTCATTCTACCCATTTTCAATACCCATTTCACCAAATTCATCACAACAGGCAAGTGTTAAAATCCTCTAACAACCTACCCATTCCATATAATCATTCTAGATTGAAAATAAACCTAACTAGGATGAAACCCTACCTCTTAAAGCGTAAAGAACAACCGTATAAAGTTCCAAGAATCCGCTTCTAGCCTAAAGCCCTAGCTTCCAAAAATATCGTCCTTGAACTTCAGTAAAACCCGCGCTTTTTGGTATAGCCGCGTAACCCTCGTCAAGAGGAACAACTTTAATACTTGGTTCGAGTTGATTTGAGCGACGATGAAACGTAAATCATAGAGAAAAGTTGAATTTATACCCTTAGGATGCTTGGCCCACAATGCGCCACACGACCTTTATTCTCAGGTCCATTTTCATCCCGAAACGATTAAATTTCACCCTAATTCAAGTTTAATTTTTTTTTATTTTAAATTGCTTTAAATTATTTTTCAACTTTCAAAATTTTATTAAAAATTTTATTTTTGAGTCATCCGATACCCGATCGTCTCGTAAAACGCAAAAAATTTTAATTTTCGCAGAATTTGACAAAAATTGACAAAGAAATTAGATTTTGCGAGACGAATCCAACGGTTAGGTTTGTTTCGTCATTTGAGATCTAAAAAAATTTAGATTTTCCACCCATACTGTAGTGGCAATTTATGATTTTGCCCTTTTTCATAAAAAGTTTAAATTTACCCAAGTTTTACATTCTTCCTCCTTTAACAGAATTTCATCCCTGAAATTCACACACACATGCACATTCAACCATTTGCATATGCAACAGTCACATAAAACTAAATAACTATAGAATATAACTCCATCCTCGAATAAGAAATGATAATTGGTACACATAATGTCCTCATGCTCCCATGTCACCTCTTCCACACCTCGATGCTGCCACAATACCTTCACTAGTCTCATGGTCTTACCTCATAAAACCTGCTTCTAGCTATCCATGATACGCATTGGTCCCCTCCTCGAAGGTCCCATCCGCATCAACCATCAACTCACCCTAATCCACCACATGTGTGGATCTGGAGTATATTTTCAAAGCATAGAGACCGCGTGTGGTGGATTGGGGTGAATTGATGGTTGATGGTTCAAACCCTAGAGGTCACCGCCGTCTGTCAACATAGCTCTTCTGTCGGCTCTAAGCCATAAGAAGACGCTTGCGTATCAAGTCCACCTTCTCCGAGGTATCTCTAATCAGATCTGAACTCATGGAGGGCCTCTTTCCCACCTCTATCCAACACACTAGAGAACAACAAGGCCTCCTATATAGTGCCTCATAGGGTGCTATCTGTATGCTCGCTTGATAATTATTGTTATAGGGAAAGTCCACTAGAGGTAAATATTCTTCCCAGCTAGCCTTGAGATCTAGGATGTATGCCCGCAACATGTCCTTTAAAATTTGGATGGTCCTCTCTGACTGACCGTCTGTCTGGGGATGAAAGGCTATACTCATCTTCAATTGTGTCTCTATGGCTTGTTGGAAGGTTTTCCAAAAATGAGCTGTAAACATGGAGTTCCAATCTGATACTATAAATACGTGTATCCTATGCAGCCGAATTATCTCTCGTATATACAACCTGCAAAAATTCTCCAGTCTGAAGGTCATTCGCACCACCAAAAAGTGTGCTAACTTTGTAAGTCGGTCCACTATCACTCACACTGCATCATGCCCCCGCAATGTCCCTGGAAAGTGAGTCACAAAATTCATCGTGACGTGCTCCCACTTCCACTTAGCCACCTCTAAAAGCTGGAGTAACTCTACTGGTCTTTGGTGCTCAGCCTTAACTTGTTGACATGTGAGACATCGGCTAACAAAGTCTCTAACGTTCCTCTTCATCCCACTCTAGTCGTATTGGCGGTGAAGATCATGATACATCTTTATTCCACTAGGATGTACAGCAAAACGAGAGCAATAGAACTCCCTAAGGATCTCCTCTCTCAGATTCACAAATTGGGAAACCACAACTCTTCTCCTATACGAAAGACCACCATCCACGTGAATGACCTAGCCCTTATCGCTTGTACCCAACTATAACTGGTCCTTGATGGACAATATCTCTGTGTCCTACCCTTGGGACTCGATCACTCTGCTCAGTAGGGAAGGTGTAGCCAATAAACTCTCCAAAGTGCCCTGAGCCTAGCCTTTATAGTGTAGCTCGAACTGTCCCATGGTTTCGAGCATCTGCCACTCCCGAGAAGCCACACTAGTCAAAACTCCCCATGACTTCCGGCTGAGTGCATTAGCCACCACGTTTGCCTTACCAGGATGGTAATGGAAAGTGAAGTCGTGTCCTCCAAATACTCCATCCACTTGCGTTGCCTTATATTGAGATCCCGCTATGTAAAGATGTACTTCAGACTCTTATGATCTGAAAATACTTTGAACTGCTCTCCGTATAAATAGAGGCGCTAAGTCTTCAAGGCAAAGACAATGGCCGCCAACTCTATATCATGTGTAGGGTAATTCTGCTCATGGTTCTTTAACTGTAGAGAACCATAAGCTACTACTCTCCCGGACTGCATCAAGACATAACCAAGTCCATCCTTGGAGGCATCACAATACACTGTGTACCTCTGTCCCCTCTCTGAAACTATCAGAATAGGAGCTGAAGTAAGCCTCCCCTTCAACTCTTGGAATGCCCTCTCACACGAGTCATCCCCATTGAAACTTGACTTCCTTTTGGATTAATCTCGTCATAGATGCAGCTAGTCGGGAGAAGTCCTCAATGAACGTTCTATAGTACCCCGCCAACCCCAAGAAACTGCGTATTTTGGAGATAGACTTCTGCCTCTCCCAACTCATGACTACCTCAACCTTCTATGAGTCCACCGATATACTTGAAGCCAATGCTACATGTCCCAAATATTTCACCTCCATCAGCCAATACTCATATTTGCTGAACTTGACGTATAACTGGTGGTCCCTTAAGGTCTGGAGAACAACCCTTAAATGACTCTTATGCTTCTTCTCAGACTTGGAGTAGATCAAGATGTTGTCAACAAAGACCACAACAAAATGATGTAGTTAGGGTTGGAACACCCTATGCATGAGATCCATGAATACTACTGGGGCATTCGTCAATCCAAAAGGCATAATCGTGAACTCGAAATGCCTATACCGCATTCTAAACGCTGTCTTAGGGATATCTACCTCCCTAATCCTTAGCTGATGGTAACTTGTGTGAAGATCTATCTTGGAGTAGACTTGTGCCCCTCTCAGTTGATCAAACAGATCATCAATCCTTGGCAAAGTGTATTATTCTTGATAGTAACTCGATTCAACTGCCGATAGTCTATACACAAATGAAGGGTCTTATCTTTCTTCTTGACAAACAATACTGGAGCGCCCCAAGATGAAGTGCTCGGTTTAATAAAACCCTTGTCTAACAATTCTTGTAATTGGACGTTGAGTTCTTACAACTTAGCTGACGCCATTCTACGTAGAGTCATAGAAATAGGAGATGTACCAGGATGCAACTCAATGGTAAAGTCTACATCCCTATGCAGAAGTAATCCCAAAAGTTCGTTCAAAAAAACATCCTCAAACTCATAAACCACCCGAAGTAGACTCAACTTCTATCTCACCTCGTCCTCCAGAGTAAGGCTCGCAAGCCAACCCATCAACTGTCCTTGCCATCGAGAGTCATACATAGCTTGGTGGAAAACATCATGCTTTTCCCCCTAAAACTTGAAACAAACACTGTTTGGTGTGCAGGCAGAGACTGTCTTCTGATCACAGTGAATAACGACTCGATGTGCTGCCAACTAGTCCATCCCAAGGATGACATCAAACTCTGACATATCCATGACCCTAAGGTCCACGGTGAGTAGAATCCCCAAAATCTCTAACTCACAACTCCAACATATTTGATCAACACTCACCCTAACTCCTAGGATGCAATAACTCCTCCAAGGTCTCGACCTCTATGTGTAAATCTTTCACACATGATGTAGAAATGAATGAATGCGATGCACCTGAGTTAAATAACACCCTAGTATATAAGCAAGAGAGTAGAAATGTACCATGAATGACTAACTAATCCACTAACTCAGTCTGAGGTGTAATGGCGTAGACACATCCCTGGGTCCCTGATGTCTTGGCCTGCATGCCTTGTCTTCGCCCCCAGCCCCGGCCCATGCCCTGACCCATCTGGCCTAAATGCAAAGTCCTTGCCCATGAAGTGGTAGGGGCCTAAGTAGTACCCTAGAACTGGTACTAACTTCTCTGGCTTGTGGTGGGATAAAGAGGAATGTAGTGTGTCTGTGACTGCCTCACTGATGATTGGGACTGAGATGTCTCATAGCTTTGGGATCCCTGCCTCTGAGGACAATCCTGCCTTATGTGACCTGGCTGGTGGCAATGATAACAAATCCTTTGACCTATCTAATATGAGGTCCTAAAGTTTCCCTCGCCATAGTAGGATTGACCTTGGCCTTGGCCTTGATTGTCACGGCCTTGTCCTTGTTGTCTCTGTGGGGGTAAAAGTCTTCTGCTTCTTTTCCAAACTTGAAGAAGATGATTGACCCTCCTTTTTGTCCTTAGCAGCCNCTCGCCATAGTAGGATTGACCTTGGCCTTGGCCTTGATTGTCACGGCCTTGTCCTTGTTGTCTCTGTGGGGGTAAAAGTCTTCTGCTTCTTTTCCAAACTTGAAGAAGATGATTGACCCTCCTTTTTGTCCTTAGCATTCGCCTCTCGGATGCTTCATGCATCATCAACCTCTCTCTCAATGACCATTCCTGTCTCTACCATTGAGTCCAAGTCTTGTAGGCAGTGACCCACAATTTTACTCCAGATGGACAACTTCAACTCATCCTTAAACCTCCTCACTTTGGCCAAGTTCTGTGGCCACATAGTCGTCGACGTAACAGGTTAACTCGGTGAACTTAGCTACGTACTCCATCACCGTCATAGTCCCTTGCCTCAAGTCTAAAAACTCTAGGGCTTTAGCTTATCGAACAGCAACTGAGAAATACTTGCCCATGAAGAGCTAACAGAACTCTCCCCATGTCATCGCCTCCAAGTTCTCCGAGGCCTTTGCCCAATCCCATCATAGATGAGCTTCTCCTTCTAGATGGAATGCAGCTAGCCTTATCTTAGTGGCATCGGAGATAATCTCTATAGCCTCTAAGATCTTGTTGACTTGCTAGAACCAATGGTCAGCCACCATTGGATCCACCCCTCCCATGAAAGTCGCAGACTTGTGCGCCTTGAATTTATGGAGGTTAGTTGAGCCTCCTTGGTCCACATTGGCGCTAGCTTGTACAATGGTATCCGCTATGGTACTAATAGCCTCTATGAAGTCTTGTTAGTCAAAGGCCAGTAGTAGTTGGTTGTTGTTTTGCCCATTGCCTTAACCGCGTCCTTTTCCTCTATTTTCCATCTACACACATGTCAAATAGCAATAGAGTATTTACTTAGTATCCCAAGAAAGGGATCAAGTTTAAATTTTAAGATTTCTGTCCTTGTCTCACTAGTAGTGCGTGGGCCACTCACTAGTAGACATCTACACCCTAAACTATCTCGTTCATTCTTTTTTCGACCGCTAAGGTTATGTTATCTAAACCTAGTGTCTCTTTTCCATACACATTCAATTATGCATAGAAGTCAGATAACATATAACACATAACATGTAGCATTTAAAGCACATAACATGAAATGCACAATGGATGCAATGGTCTAAACCCATGCCTCTCAAGCCCTAGGTAATTGTATACCTACGCTATGATACCAAGCTATGACACCCCTAAAATCGGGAGTTCTTTATCAATCGTTGACAACCTATCAACCCGTGGAAGTATCGTGATCATCGCACAATCCAACATCACGTCAATAACATCCCCTTAACCGAGATCACAAAAAGCACACAGTTTGGGCAGAGTCTCCCTTGTACCAGACACTTCCAAATGCATGACCTGTGTACATTTAATCACATGACCCATCCGAGGCCCAATACATCACAATTTATACTCCAGTATTGTCCATTTACATCATTTGTATAAAAGGACACAGAGCCCTAAAGCATGACAAATGATTCTTAAAATTTCAAATTTTTAGAAAACCTACTAGTAGGTTTGTCACCACCCTACTGGTAGGTTTTGCCTACTAGAAAAGTTTTATTGCAAAAAAAATGATATTCTACCGGTAGGTTTTGCCTACTGGACCACATCTACCGATAGGTATGCTCAAAACCTAATGGTAGGTGTGCCCAGATTTGGCTGTTTCATATGCTTTCAATTTTCAATCCACTCCAATCTATTCTATATCCATCAAATACATGTCTATTGAAGGTCTTCCCATAAAACATGTTTCATACAAGTTCNTTTCATGTCCATATAAACAATCCATATATTTTCATATATTTTCATGAACAATCCATATATTTTCAACTACAAACAATCCATATATTTCATGTCAAAAATCCATATATAAATCCAACTACAAACAATCCATATATTTTCATGTCAAAAATCAACTTTTCATAAAAGTTTGACAAAAACATGATTTAAAAGCCACATATCGGTTTTCTTCATCCTTGAGGCTCAAAATGTGAACCGTCCTCCGATGTGAATCCCGCACCTGAAATATTTTTCCATTAAGGGTGAGCCACGCTCAATAGGGTATCTCTTAAAGAGGCTACTCTCCAACCTAAATGCATATGAAATGTTCACATATAACAATTCAACAATCCTGAACATCCCAAGCAAGAATATACATTCAATGTTGGAATTTACAATGCTATGTCATTAGATGAGATGAGATTCACTCATGCACATCAACCCGAGCTCTTACCAACTCCTTTAACACATGTTATGTCAATGTGTATGAATCCATCATTTATGTGACATATCAAATGACATTTATAAATATAGAGTCTTTCTTAGGGTGTGTATTCATGGACTTACACCAAAGGTCACCCAACCTACACGAAATTTATGGACTTCTACCACGGGTTTCGTGTACACCCACACACTTTATGGACTGAACCAAGGGAGTGTATATCCCAATCATCAAGCCTTGCACCTGAGGGATTTTCAAGCCCTTCTTGCTAACCTTGACCCAAATTTTTAATGCAAACCATGGGACCGGGGCTTCGACCTAACATTCCCAAGCCCATCCGTCATCCACTAAGACTGGCGTTTGACGACAATCATGCATACACACACCCACATAATGCGATGTCGCTGTGCATATGCAATGTAAGGCACCATTGCGACAACAATGTTATGTCCAATATGTTATGGAAGCCATATGAACTATTTCAACACATTCCATGATAATTTATATCATGAGCACATAACTACCATAACCCATCCAAATGCCAATACATCATGAGCCTGTATCAACATATCATTCAACACTATTTATAAGCAGATTATCACATCATCATGCAATTAACACACTTAATTATTCAAGACACAAGGTAAACACACAAGATGCCCAATTTGATCACATAACTCAAGAATCACATTAGGCAAATTTCGTATACCCAATTCAAGATAGAATTCATTCTACCCATTTCTAATACCCATTTCACCAAATTCATCACAATAGGCAAGTGTTAAAATTCTCTAACAACCTACCAATTCCATATAATCATTCTAGGTTGAAAAGAAACCTAATTTGGATGAAACCCTATCTCTTGAAACATAAAGAACAACCATAGGAAGTTCCAAGACCTTGCTTCTAGCCCAAAGCCCTACCTTCCAAAAATCCCGTTCCTTGAACTTGGTAAAACTTGTGCTTTTTGGTATAGTCACGTAGCCTTCGTCGAGAGGAACAATTTTAATACTTGACTCGAGTTTATTTGAGGGACGAGGAAGCGTAACCGTAGAGAGAAGTTGAATATCTCTTTTTTTTCCTCTCTTCCTCTCCAATGTTGAAAACTAGCTGAACAATGAGGAGAAAATTTGATTTTCTCCCCTATTTATACCCTTAGGATGCTTGGCCCACAATGCTCCATTCGGCCTACATTCCTAGGTCCGTTTTCATCTCGAAATGATTAAATTTTACCCCAGTTCAAGTTCAAAATATTTTTATTTTAAATTATTTTTCAAATTTTAAAATTTTATTAAAAATTTTATTTATGGGTCACTTGAGACCCGACCGCCTTGTAAATGCGAAAAATTCAATTCTCTTGGAATTCGACGAAAATTGAAAAGGAAGCTGGATTTCATGAGACCAATCCAATAGTGAGGTCTGTTTCGTCATTCGAGTTCTAAAAAAATTTGGGTTTTCAACCCGTACTATAGTGGCAATTTACCATTTTGCCTATTTTCATAAAAAAATTAAATTAACCCAGGTTTTACATCTTTTGTGAATTGATTTTTATTATATTAGTTCACATCATCTGTTTACTTTGATTTGCACTAGATTTTGGTTTAGCATGTTTCTGTTTTAGAGATTTCAATTGATATCTATGAGCAAGAGTTAAATATGTTGAATTTTGTTGTTTTAGTGAATTAATACCCTTTTCCACAATAATGAAGTAGCAGCCAATTCTATACCTAATTATTTACTGCTTGAATGAAGCTTTCCTTCTTTTTTTTTTTTTTTTTTACCATTTCATTACTTTATCATTTCTGATTGCTTGCACTTTTTTCCAGTTCCAATTGCTTGCAAGTGATACCTCTCGGTTTATCCATTTTACCATTATATCAAGTAGATCCATTTTCGACTAAAATTTAACTATCTCTTTCCATTTGATTAATAACCTTTGGCCTAATTTTTTGTAGTGTCAGCCAATGGCATTGTCAAGTACTGGAGCAAGTAGTGCAAGTTTAGCGCTTTGAAATATGTGATGGAAGTGTGGGGTTTAAAGCAGCCATGAGAATTTTGGAGTCAAATTTCAAATGAGCTTAGAGAAACAAGAACGAGTGAAGATGCCGCAATTGCATTGAGGATAGATGAAATGAATAGTTGACTCCAGCATGTTGAAGCAAATGAAGGAACGATAAATTTGCTACTACTTGCAAGCATACTACGATCATGATTTAGTTTATTTTTTTTGTTTGTTGCTTTAACGTTGAAGTCATGAAACAAGTCTGTATGTAATTTAGCGATGTAAGATGCTCAACTTGGCACTGTAGTAGTTTATTTTTCAATTATGAAAATGTATTAGAATTTGGTGAAGCATTGGTGTTTCTATTTGGTATGTACTCTTGTGAAGTATGAGTATTTTGTTATTTGGTGGTGTGAACATCATGTGAATGAATGATGGTGGTTTGATACTTTGATATTGGTGGTTTGAGCATGTCATGAATGATGGTTTGAATATGTCATGAATTATGGTTGACTAGGGCTAACCCGTGCCTTCAGACATAGTGTAATGTAAATGAAAAGTGATGGATTTGGGAAGAAAAAAATTTAGTATGAATGGTCTTGAGAGGGATGGTAGTGGCCAATAGATGAGTCTATTTGAGACCGTTGAATGAGTTTACTAAAGTCTACCCTGTTTTATATTATAAATTGACATGAATGAAGGTGTATTGGCATGTATCCAATATATCCAATTTTATTAAGTGATGAATATGGAGCATTCACAAAAATATACAACACAAACCAACATTCTTAGAAAATTTTGAAGACTTTTTCAACAAAATGAACTACATATTGAACCACAAAAATACAATCCAGACAAAATAGTATATGAAATATGGAAATATTGAATCTTCTACCTACAAAACATGATACAATCCTAATGTTGAATCTTCCACCTGCTTTTTTTCTTCATTATCCACCTCTTAAGTTATCATTGAAAAACCTATAGATGTTTTCATTCATGAAACAAGATTCAGCATCAAATGAAATTCCCTACATGAATGAACAAATATTCAATGAGATGAGAAGTTCAATAATAAAGTATGGAAATATAATATATTAAATCTAACATACCTGAGCATTTTTCTCTCCATTTGATATTTGTGAAGACAATGGAATAGAGTGACCATAATGTTCACAAGACAACGAATTTTGCTCATCACTCATTGATGTAATTGGTTGAGAAACCTTCAAAACAAGCATTCCACAACATAAATAAAATAAAATAAAACAAGTATCCTAAATCTTCTTTAATATGAAGACATAGTACCTTTGACCTATGAGAAGTTCCTATTTTCTTCTTTGCTTGCTTCTCATGCCAAGGCTTTAGTCTACCCCAACCCTTGTAATCACTATCTTTTCTCTTCAAACCTTTTACTTGTAGAATGTTAGGGTAAATGTTCTCCACTCTTTCTTTACTTGCACATGTGTTTTGAAAGGAGGCTTGGTCTTCAACACCACCATTGTTGCCATCACCACCATTGCCTTCATGACCAAGTGATGTATACATAATTTCCATTTATTTGAATAACTCATCAACACCTCAATTCACCAACTGATGGGCATGTTTAAGGTTAGAGCAATGAGCTACTAATTGTAGCATTTTAGGACATAACTGTCTGTAACGTATCAACTTGGGATCCTCCTCATTTGGTGTGGCACTAAAGTCATCACCATGTAACTTTTCTTGCATCTCGCCTCCATCTCTGTATTATGTATCGGTTAGGAAGTTGCTTAATACTCATTGTGTCTAGCACTTTAAGTGCATAACCACATAATATCCCAATCATTTCAAACTTTCGATAGCTACATGCAATTGTTTGCTTATTAACATTGATCAACACCAAATACTATTTCTCTTCATCATACAATTCAACCACAAATTGATGACATCCATCCATCACATTGCATGGATTCGCGATAGCGCACTGGAATATGTTATACTCATCTTGAAATACCTCCAAAATAGGAGGATTGTAACAATGTCCTACTTGCACCAACATGGGAGCTATTTTTAACTTCATCTTAGGTAACTTTTGCCTAGCATGGTATAATGCCTCCATCTCCTTATATCTCTTGTCATTTATCACTATATCAAAATGGTTAAAGAATTGAACAATATCATGGTCTGACTTTAAGTACCTCCGTAATGCTGAGTTCAAGATCTCACTCAGTTGGGTGCTCCTTATACGGCTATGAAAGTCCGCTTCATATACTTATATGTGCCAATTTTTCTCTCAATGCCCAAGTTGAATTCATCCAAATGTTTTCTTGCACATTATACTCATCAAGCAAAAATTTCCATGCCTCAAATAACTCATGTTCTTCCTCATATCCATGGATGCATTCCTTAAACTGTGAAGCAAAATTTGAACCATCCTTGTATAAGTTCCCGAGATGCTTTAAAGCATTTTGGCTAAGCTTGATCTTGGTTGGTGAAGATGATAATAGGATTCTTTCCAGACATTGTTTGGAGGAATGTCTCAAATAATCACTGAAATGCTGCTGCCGGCTCATCATACAATAATGGTTGAATCTAATTAAAATGCCTAAGGGTAGGTACTCCTTGTTTGTTTGGAATGTTGTGTCAAATGTGACAACATCCCTAAATTGACCTTAATTGATAATCATTCTTGGGTTAGCGCAAAAAATATTTGTGATGTACTCATCAACATCTAATTGGACTCCATAGTAGAACAATGGATTCTTAGTCCTCCTTGGAAATATTGCAATAGACTACTCACTTCACCATATCTCAAGTTAACTTGTCTCTTTTCACAAATGTAATTTTTTTGTCCTTGATGGGTGAACCCTAAGCTTTTCCTTCCACCTACTTGGGTACTCATGAGCTCATATGATGCCTTAAGTGATATCCCATAATTTTCAGTTATATCAACATTAATACTTTGGGCTCCACTAACCTTCCATTGGATTGACATCATATGCACACATTCGGCAACGTGCCAAAGATGATTGTGTTTATTTTCCTATTTACTACAACAAATTTTCCAATATCCCACTTATGGGATATGCACATGTGATCCAAAAAAATTTTCGCGGCTTTGCTCAGGGCTTCATTTTTTTCCAATCCCTTTGATCTCGACTCCTTTGTCCCTCTTTACAACAAATATATTTTTTGTAAATTAATACCCCATCTTTCAAACTTTTGTTATGATAATTATTTCTCACACTAAAACCCACAAATCCACTATAATTGTTATAGAACCTATAGTCATTTTCCTCAGAGTCATATTGAATACCAATTCGTGGAATATTATCTGTTATATCGATCTCAACACATTCCATCTCCATTACCTACAATGCCAAAAAGTTATAGAAATTAAATGTAAACACCCACGGTCAACTTTATTAATGAACACCATTGAAAAAATTAAACTTATGAATATTCATATGAAACTAATGAAAATAACAATCTTATTAATTTTTTTTTTTTTGATGAACAAAAAAAAAAAGCTTATTAATTTATCAATAGCTAACGAACGACGTTTATCGATTTAAATCATAATGCAAATATATGATTGAAGACATTCATTAAAAATGACTCTCACTTGATATAAAATAATGTCAGGATTGTGATGATAATTATAAATTTTAAATCTTTATTTTTCACAATGAACTCATTTACATAGCTTAAAATATTCATGTGAAGCATATAGGAAAACCCATTTAAGAGTTCTATAAATTCCTGAATTTTTTTTTTATGGATTTCATGCAGGACAAAACTATTATCATTTAAAAATGAATAAAAATATTCAAGCAACTCGTTTAAAGAGCTGGAGTTTTACCAATATGCTTTTGTAGCAAGAAAGTAAATCGTTGGGGTTGATTTGAGAGTGCTAATCAATTTGACAAAATAATCGTTGGTATCAGTTTTGAAATGACCAAAAACAAATTAATGAGTGGTTAGTTGCACAAAGATGATGACAATGAAGAATAATTTATGGAGGGAAAAATCGGATGGATGGAGGGGAAAAATGTTAATTGTTTAATGTAAAATCGCTGGTTTGATGTATGAGTAAAATGGTGCTGTTTGGGGGAGGGGCTATTTTTTGGGTTTTTTCCTGGAATTAGACCGTTCTATTTATGGGGCTGTTTTGAGGGGCCATTTACACAAAACGCTGCCATTGCAATTAACAGCATGTTGTGCTATTAGACCTCTAAAAGCAGAAAAGTTAGAGGGTTGCATGCTCCTTTGACTCAAGAAAATATTCATCATAACGAATGATACCACGTTAGTATTGCCATGTGGTAATACCAATCAATAACGTGTAAACAAATAAGAAAATAGACTCCATATAAACCAATAACTATCTATCCATGTAACCTAATAATTATCCACTTTTCTTTCATAAACCTAATAACTAGTCAAGTGGGGTTTATTTTGTCCATTTAAAATTTTATTATTGGTTGGTAGTATTATATCATCTATGATAACATAGTATCACCATTACATTGAACATTTTCTCCTCGGACTCATAGCAAAATCTTTCAAAAATAAGGAATGGGTTTGGATTAATAAATATTGATTGTAACGGTTACACCATGTCAGTAATTCTATTATGGTGTAATCATTCAATAAAAAATAAATAACATATGGTCCACTTTCTATCATGGAGATGCTTATGTACTACGTAACTGGGTGGTTATGAATTCTTGTGGGGCTCACTTGTAGACTTGTTTACTTATTAGTGAACGATTATACCACATAGCACTACTAACATGGTGTAATGGTTACGCCCAATATTTTTTCAGGTTTGGATGGGTGGTCCGGAGTCCAAAACTCATGGCACACCGAAAGCCAAATTCTCCTTTTTCCAATAATGAAATGGAGAATTACACCCAGACCCCTGAAGTTTGTCACTTAATTAGATGAACCCCTTCTAGCATGGGAAATAATATTAATACCCTTGTTAGTAATGTTCAAGAAATGGAAGCAATGGAATTGTTGAATAGACCAAACCACCCATGCACATAAATTACCTTTGGCACCATATCACATCCGTCAACCAACTCATAGGCAGATTAATCCTTTCATTTTGTCTCATCTTTGTCAGAGAACAGTGTCTTTTGGCACATAATTTTCACAAGCATCTAAAGAGATCCACTCGTAGGAGATCAAATTACTAGGAGAGCCTCTCTTTCTATTGTGGAACCACACTTAATCATATCCTCAAAAAATTTCTTCGCTATAAGTGAATATTTTGTCGCTAAAAGTTTTCTACTACTAAAAAAATTGGTCACTAATTTGTTGCGGTAGGCTCGTCACTGAAAGTTTTTGGCAACAAACTAAATATTGTCGCTAAATTAATGACAAAAAAATTAGTCACTTAAAAAATATCTAATCGTTGCAAAAAGTCTTCGTCGTTGAAAGAAATTTTGTTGTGGTCATATTTTCTCTCTTTGGAGATGACATAGTATTTGTTGTTGAAAGTCAAGGTACATCTTTTGTGACCAACATATTTTCATCGTCAAACAATAAATGAATATTTTCACCCTCAAATAATAGGCGACAAAATTTATTTGTTGCCAAAAAATAAGAGACTTTTAGCGACCAAATTTTACTCATCACCAAAAAAAATTGTGTCTTAATAATGACATTTTATGATTAATTTTGTCCCTATAAAAAATCAAAATATATTTGCTGTTGTGCTTCAATCATTGAAGATCATTAAAAATTAAGTAATTAATAGAACAAAAACACATAATTTTCAAAGCATTTATACAAAACCCATATAAAAACATTCATATAAGAATTCATACTAAGACATTTGTACAGAATCTCATACAAAAATTCCATACCAAAATATCCATGTAAAAACCCAAAGTGAAACAAACAAAATGCCAACATATCTAGATGTCACAAGAACTCAAAACAACTTAGATCATAAAGGAAGAGATCTCATCGCCAAAATTAACTACAAGTAATTCATTGTCAATCTATATCAATGACAACAAATTATTTATTCAAATAAACAAAAAAATTAAGCATATATTTAGAATTGAAAATGCTTACCAAGATGAAGTCGTCTTGCTAGTCTCCCCATTTCCCCCGCCACGTTGCATTGCTAGCTTCACCTTTGTCATTAGTTGCAGCATGTTCTCTTGCCTCCTTTCTATCTGCTTGAGTTTTGTCTTAGTCTCCTCCAAATCTCTTTTTCTAGTTTCATTTTCATCCTTAAGGGTCACAATAACTACCTACAAACCCTTTACCTTTTACTCCTGTGCAATAGTCCTAGCACAGGAACCCCATAACCCCTCTTATAGCCAAACCTAATGCCAAGGACAATGCATGAAATCCCCTCTTGAGACAACGGGGATACACCATCCTCTTTGGGTTGATCCTTTATTTCCTTCATCCGCTCCTGAAATTTTTAAAAAGTTATAACCAAACAACAAAACCTATGAATTTTGAATATGGAAATATAGAGGAAATTGATATTCTTACATACCAAGATTCTGTTTCTGGTGAGATCCATTTCCCCGACTTCTTGGTGATGTGGGTTTTATGAAAAAAGTTGATGAGTGCAGAACATTGCACATTAAACATCTTCATTGCATCCATTTAAACTTGTTTTGTACTAAATTTTTGAGAAAATGGATTCAAATCGATAATTAATGAAGAATGACTTGGTTGTAGGTGATAGGATGGAAATGACAAGCATAAAGCATCCCATTAAGTGATTAAGGTCAACGGGAAAGAAAGGATCTCAAGATGGATGGCTCAGGAGCTCAAGGAACCATGAATCTAAAGACAAGAAAAAGACGTACCGGTACCAGCCTGATGAGCTACCAGTGATGAGTGAATTTTATACTTACGAATTGAGTACTTTCGGCTTGATAAAATTGTAAGTTTTCTAATATTTTATGTTCTTTTTTTTTTTCTGTGTTTTGATGTTATTTTGTAGGGATCATTATTTGAAAGGAAACAAGGTCAATTTGGAGCCTAAGTGTTTGCTTTTTGAAGACTAAACAACAAGAGAAACTCTAGGCTTAAAAGGGGATCAGTGCAGCTGCGCTAGGACCAGCGCCCCTACGCTTGAAGGGTAAAAATTCAGGGCCCCTGCGCTGGTTTTAAGTGCCTAGGTGCTTGTGTTGGCTTTGGACGCGAATTCTAACTTGTTTTGGGGCTTAAATTGAACTCTAATGCTACATATATGGTAGGGTTTGAGTTGAAAAAGGAGATATACTAATTTTGGGGGCTGCTAACATTGGAACAACTAAGGATTGATAGAAAAATTGAATGCAAGAATCAAAGAAAGCAACATGGACAAAATTGGACTTGAAGGCTAGAGAGGAATTGAAGATTGCAACTAAGTTTTCATTCTTTTCTCTTACCTTTACTTCTTGAATTTTTGAGATGTTGTTTAATTTGAGAAGGATTTTTTTCAATTACATTATGAACTAAATTTTTATTAAGATTGCAATGGAACCTGATGTTTAGTTAAATTGATTTATTCTCATTTCTAGTTCCATTGATCATGCATGAGTTGTTTGTCATATTTTGTGCTTAATGTATGATTGTGTGGCCAACAATTAATTTGATAATCTAGATGAAATGGGAAGATGAATTCTAGGTTTAGATTTGAATATGATGACATGCGTCTGGTTAATTCTTCTTAGGATTGAATTGCTGGGTTTGTGTATAGGATAGAAATATACCTATATACAGTGTGTAACTTTTATGAGACTTTGAACTTAATGAATCTATTCCAAATTATTTTACATAGGAATATAGTAATTTATTTAGGAGAGATATTTTTGTCTAACTATCGGAAGAGGTTTAATAAATAATTTTGAGTTCTCAGTTAACAACTTATTTTGATCAATAAATTGGAAAGAGAGTGAAAAGATTTATACAAAGCATTAGGGGAAGTTGTAATCTTAACTTCTTTTATCCGGTAAATTCAATCCTTAATTATTAAGTTTACATTTAGTTTTAAATTAGTAATTCCATAGTTTAATTCCAATTGTTTAAATAAAATTGACTTGATACAAAGTTAGTATTTGAAAATTATTAATAATAATTCTCCGTGGGAACGATACTCTATTTATCACTTTATTACTTATTGATTGTGTATACTTGCACGTAAATTGTGAATATCAAATTCGGACAACAAGTTTTTGGCGTCGTTGCCAGAGATTTATTCTAGTAATTATTTCAATATTAATATCAATCAATTTGATCTTAGTTTAAACTTATTTATTTTTTAGTTTTAATTGATTTCGTCAGCACTCCTGAATTTTGTATGCAAACACGATCTACAAGTCAGAAGCCACTACCGTACGAAGACGAAATCGAAAGAAGGCTCCGAAGCTTGCGATAGCAGTGTTAAGAAGCAAAGAATCAAGAAGCTATGACTGAAGATGAACAAAAATCGTTAAGGAATTATGCTATGCCACGTGTTACGAAAATACAATCAAGCATTCAATGGCCCGTAATTCAAGCAATCAGTTTTGAGATCAAGCCGGGTACCATCCAAATGATTCAGAATTCAGTGCAGTTTGGGGGTTTGCCTAATGATGACCTAAACGATCATTTGGTGAGTTTTCTGGAGATTGTGACACGTTCACGTATAACGGGGTTTCCAAAGATGTGATTAGACTCTAACTTTTTCTTTTCACACTTTGTGATGAGGCAAAGAGTTGGTTGCATTAATTGCCATCGGGTTCTATTACCACATTGACAGATTTAGCTTAATAATTCTTAGCTAAATTCTTTTCACCTACTAAAACTGCAAGGATGAAGAACGACATCACTTCATTCACACAGTATGATTCTGAGACTCTCTATGAAGCTTGGGAGCGATTCAAAGACTTACTCTGAAAATGCCCTCATCATGGTATTCCTAAGTGGTTGCAAGTTCAAACGTTCTACAAGAAGTTTTTTAGTGTTACTCGGACCAGTATTGATGCAGCTGTATGGGGAGCATTGATGGGAAAACATTTTGATAAAGCTTACGAGTTATTGGAGATGATGGCTACTAATAATTATCAATGGCCTTCTGCAAGGATCAATCATCCAAAGGTAGTAGGGATTTATGAAGTCGATGTAGTGACTGCATTGTCTGCACAGGTTACTACATTAACAAAGAAGATTGATGCTTTAGGAGTGCAGCCTATTCAGAGTATGGTAGTTGTTTATGAATTGTGTGCTGGGAACCATCCGAGTGATCAGTGTACAATTAATCTAGAGTCGGTACAATATATTGGTAACCATAACAGGTAGCAATATAGTAATAATTCAAATAATTATAACGCTGGTTGGAGGAATCATTCGGGCTTTTCTTGGAATCATAATCAAGCCCAACCTTCCGCTCCAAGACAATCATACCTACTAGGCTTTCAGAATCAGGCTCCACCACAACAGGAAAAGAAGTCGAATTTGGAGGAGCTACTTTCCAGGTATATAGCACAGAATGAGACAAGGATGAACAGTCAGGAAGTATCAATTCGAAACCTGAAAAATCAAATGGGTCAGTGATTAACCTTAATCAATATATAAATTAAAATAATAATAAAGTCGAATTAGTGTGATAGAATAACTAAACACTAGCAATTAAAGTCAATTAGGGTTTGTGTGGTAATTAGGGTTTTATGTTTGTTATGTTTACAATTTGCAGGTTTAATGCAGAATTACTAAAAAATACAAGGAGCAAAGTAGGAAAGCTTGAAAATACCAGGCTAAAGTGTAATTAAATCAAATGAAGAGTCAACATAAGGCAACTTGCAAATTCTAGCAAACGGTGGTGATGGCATTTGGACAGTCACTCTTGATCATATCTTCATGTCTTCCACCTCCTGCTTTTTCAAATGGCTATAAATAGCCATCTCCTCTTTAGACTTCAGTAGGCCGAAACCAAGAGAGAAAAGAGAAAGAGTTACATTTCTGTTGTATCTTTCTATTCAGATAGTTGAATTGCTGTCACCTTTTTGTCTTAACTGATAATAAAGGTGATTGTGTTTCAGTTGTTCCTTGTAGAAGACATTTTAGATTCTGTCTTTTAATTTTAGTTATAATGAAAACTGCCTACACTCCTTGCTTGTCTGTAGCAATGTCGCGTGAGTAGTTTCATATATCCTCCAGTGAGAGGTAAACATATGTATAATACTGGTTAAATTCTGAAAATGCTGATGTTTTATATATTTATATATCTATGTATTATATGCTTCATGTATGATACAGTGATGTACGTACTTTCGGTATTGTGCCTGGAAGTATGTCATCAGTGCATCATCAACCAACAGGTAAAACAACCACGGCATTCCTATCGGTATGGCTAATCCTCCATCGGAACGTTGAGGATGTTAACTGATGCATGGTACAAAACCTAAATGATCTTTTTGGATTTTTAGGGTTTAACTTATATATATATATATAACTATCAGATGAATGACCTAAGTGATCCTCATGAATAGCTTTTCCTTCTGGATCACTTAGATCATTTAACTGGTATAAAGAATAATATTACCAGTCTAACAACCACGACATTCCTATCTGTATGACTAGTCCTCCATTGAAACGCTGAAGATGTTTAATTGGTATTTATGTATCACAAATATAGTCAAATGAATAATCCAAGTATTCCTCATGAATGGTTTGTCCTTCTAGTTTCCTTGGATTAGTCAATTGACATATCTATAACCAGCTAACCTAAGAAGTTGCTGTGTGATGGTTTATATACATCAGACCTACCAATTAACTTACTAGTAAAATGGAAGTTGATTGTTGTAAGGTAGCATTTCCAGTATTTAACCAATATAACACATATGAGATCCTTGAACTGAAGGGTATTTTTTTATTATTGTTTTACTCTATCTACACATAACTGTTTACGTAGATTTGTTATCAATTTACGCTCACATCACAAGCTATCATATGGTGTCTTATTTGAATTAGCAAATTTACTATTTTATTTAATTTCTAAATTATTAAAACTCTTGGTGGGATCGATACTTGGACTTAAAACTGAGAAAACTACAATCGACCACTTATACTTGGGTGTATAATATTAATTCGATCACTAAAACAACAAAAAAATGCGAATCAGTCAGCTTGCTAATACCATTAACAACCGACCTCAAGACACGTTACCTAGTTATACGGAGTTTAATCCTAAAAGGGAAGGTAAGGAGCATTGCAAGACTATTACATTACGAAGTGGAAAAGAGTTACCTGAAGTTGTTGGTGGAACTCCAAAACAATCACTTGGAGATGATAGTAGGGATAAAGGTAAAGATAGCAAGAATGTGGAATATGAAAATAAAGAATAGGATCCAAGTGCATATTCTAAGGGAGGCAAGCAGAGTCCTATTGTGCCTCCTGTGCCATTTCCACAACGTTTGCAGATAAACAGTTCTCCAAATTTTTGGAAGTGTTCAAGAAGGATGCCAAACCATGATTGATTTGATAGGTCCTTTTGCTTCAAGAGTTTGATCTAGAGATTAGGGATAGAAAGGGGACAGAAAACCAAGTGGTGGATCATCTCTCCAAACTCGAGAAAATTGGACAGAAAAAGGGTGACAGTGTAATGATCAATGAATCATTTCCTAATGAGCAACTATTCTATGTTGCAGAGGGAGCACCATGGTATGCAGATTATGTGAACTACATAGTGAGTCATGTGCTTCCCCCTGAAATGAGCAACCAACAAAGGAAGAAGTTCTTGAATGAGGTAAAGCATTACATCTAGGATGAACCGTTCCTATTCAAACAGTGTGCAAATTAGATGTTGAGAAGATGTGTACCCAGGGAAGAAATTGAAGGAATCTTGCAGAATTGCCAGTCATCATGTTATGGAGGACATTATGGGGGAGAGAGAACAGCAGCAAAAGTCCTTCAATCAGGTTTTTATTGGCCAACTCTCTTCAAGGATGCCCATTTTNAGTCATCATATTATGGAGGACATTATGGGGGAGAGAGAACAGCAGCAAAAGTCCTTCAATCAGGTTTTTATTAGCCAACTCTCTTCAAGGATGCCCATTTTTTCTCATTAAAGTGTGATAGATGTCAACGAACTAGAAATATTTCAAAGCGACATGATATGCCCTTAAACAATATTTTGGAGGTTGAGATCTTTGAGATCTAGGGTATAGACTTCATGGGCCCATTTCCATTTTATTACATTAACCTTTACATATTAGTTGCGGTGGATTACGTCTCGAAGTGGGCTAAAGCAGCTACTTTGCCTACCAATGATGTAGAGGTGGTGTTAAATTTCCTCCAGAAAAACATTTTCACAAGGTTTGGTACACTGAGAGCAATCATTAGTGATGAAGGTATGCATTTTTGTAATAAATATTTTGTAGCCCTTTTTGCTAAATATGGAGTCACTCATAAGATTGCGACAACTTATCACCCCCAGACTAGTGGCCAAGCTAAAGTTTCGAATAGAGAAGTGAAGTAGATTCTAGAGAAAATTATTAATCCCAATCGAAAAGACTGGTCGAAGAAGTTAGATGATGCCTTGTGAGCCTATAAAACAACGTACAAAATGCCAATTCGAATGTCCCCATATAGGCTTGTGTATGGAAAAGCTTGTCATTTGCCGGTGGAATTAGAGCATAGTGCATATTGGGCTATTTAGAAACTTAACTTTGACTTGCATGCAGCGGGTGAGAAGCGTCTCTTGTAGTTGAATGAGATGGATGAGTTCCCTCTCCAAGCATACGAGAACGCCAAGCTTTATAAAGAGAAGATAAAAAGGTGGCAAGATAAGAAGATAATTGAGCGAAATTTTGAGCCAGGACAAGCCGTACTCCTTTTCAATTCGAGGGTAAAAATCTTCCCGGGAAAACTCAAATCAAGGTGGTCTGGGCCATTTATTGTCACTAAAGTGTTCCCGCATAGAGCAGTTGAAGACAAAGATTACAACTCAAAGAGAAATTTTAAGGTGAACGGGCAAAGACTGAAGAACTATTTTTTTTTTTCAAAAAAGGGTGTTGAGTGAGTTTTACACCTACGAATTGAGTATTTTCGGTTTGATAAAATTATAAATTTTCAATTATTTTATGTTTTTTTTATTTATTTCGTGTGTTTTGATGTTATTTTGTAAGGATGATCATTTAGAAGGAATCATGATTATTTGGGAGGAAACAAGGTTAATTTGGAGCCAAAATGTTGGATTTTTGAAGAGGAAGCAACAAGGGCATTTTTGGCTTAATTGGGGGGCCACGCCCCTATGCCATTTTGGGCACCCCTGTGCCAACATTCTATCCATTTAGCGCCCCTGCACTGATTTCTGGCGCAGCTGTGCTTGTGTTGGTCCGTGAAGCAAATTTTACCTTGTTTTTAACCCCAAATTGGACTCTAAAGCTACATATATGCTAGGGTTTGTGTGGGGAAAGGATATTCTGACTTTTGGGGGCTGAAAACATCTGAAAAGACCAAGGAATTGAAAGAAAATTGAAGACAAGAATCGAATGAATCGACACAAAGAAGATTGGACTTGAAGGCTAGAGAAGGATTGAAGATTGTACCTAAGTTTTCATTCTTTTCTCTTACTTTTATTTCTTGATTTTCTAAGATGTTGTTTAATTTTAGAATGATAATTTTCAATTACATTGTGAACTAAATTATTATTAAGATTGCAATGAAACCTAATGTCTAGTTAAATTTATCTACTCTCATTTCTAGTTCTATTGATCATACATAAGTTGTTTGTCATATTTTGTGCTTAATATATGATTGTGTGGCCAACAATTAATTTGATAACCTAGATGAAATTGGAAGATGAATTCTAGGTTTAAATCTGAATATGATGACATAAGTCTAGTTAATTCTTCTTAGGATTGAATTGCTGGGTTTGTGTATAGGATAGGAATATACCTATATGCTGTGTTTAACTTTCATGAAACTTTGAACTTGATGAATCTATTCGAAATTGTTTTGCATAGGAATATAGTAATTTAATTGGGATAGGTAATTTTATCTAACTATCGGAAGAGGTTTGATAAATGACTTTGAGTTCTCAGTTAACAACTTATTCTAATTTATTAACTGGAAAGAGAGTTAGAAAGGTTTATACGAAGTATTAGGGGAAATTATAATCTTAACTTCTTTTATTCGGTAAATTCAACCATTGATTATTAAATTTAGGTTCAATTTTTGGTTAGTGAATTCATAGTTTAATTCCAATTGTTTAAATAAAGTCGAATTGATATAAAGTTAGTACTTGAAAGTTATTAGCAACATTTTTCCATGGGAACGATACTCTACTTATCACTTTATTACTTGTTGATCGTGTATACTTGCACGTAAATTGTCAATATCAAATTCGGACATCAAGTTTTTGGCGCCATTTTTGGGGACTTATTCTAGTATGTATGTCAATATTAATTTCAATTAATTTGATCTTAGTTTAAACTTATTTAATTTTCTGTTTTAATTGCTTTCACAAGTACTATTGAATTTTGTATGCAAACACGATCTACAGGTTAAGAGCTATTATCGTATGAAGATGAAATCGAAATAAGGCTCCGAAAATTGCAAAAACAATTTCAAGAAGTAAATAATCAAGAAACCATGGCGGAAGATGAATAGAAATCGCTAAGGGATTATGCTATGCCGCTTGTGACAGAAATACAATCGAGCATTCAAAGACCCGCAATTCAAGCAAACAATTTCGAAATCAAGTCAGGTACTATTCAAATGATTCAAAATTCAGTTTAGTTTGGGGGTTCACCGAACGATGACCCAAATGAACATTTGAAGAGTATTCTGGTGATTTGCGACACGTTCAGATACAATGGGGTTTTTGAAGATGCAATTAGACTCCAACTTTTCCCTTTCTCACTTTTTGATAAAGCAAAGAGTTTGTTGCATTCATTGTCGTCGGGTTCTATTATCACATGGACAAATTTCGCTCAAAAATTCTTAGCTAAATTTTTTCCACCAGCAAAAACTACAAAGATGAGTAATGACATCACATCATTCGCACAACATGATTATGAGACTCTATATGAAGCTTGTGAGCGATTCAAGGATTTACTTCGAAAATGACCTTATGATGGTATTCCTACGTGGTTACAAGTTCGAACATTCTACAATGGGTTGTTTAGTGCTACTCAAACTAGTATCGATGCAGTTGCAGGTGGGGCATTGATGGGAAAAATTTTTGATGATGCTTATGAGTTATTGGAAACAATGGCCACCAACAATTATCAGTGGCCCTCTACAAGGATCANAAAATTTTTGATGATGCTTATGAGTTATTGGAAACAATGGCCACCAACAATTATCAGTGGCCCTCTACAAGGATCAATCAACCAAAGGTAGTAGGGATTTATGAAGTTGATGCGATTACTACATTGGCTGCACAGGTTGCTACATTGACAAAGAAGATTGATGATTTAGGGGTGCAACCTATTCAGACTGTGGCAGTTGTTTGTGAATTGTGTGTCGGGAACCATCTGAGCAATTAATGTCCAATTAGTTCAGAATCGATACAATACGTTGATAATTTCAACAGACAGCAACATGACAATAATTTCAACAATTATAACCCTAGTTGGAGGACTCATTCGAACTTGTCTTGGAGTACTAATCAAGCTCAATCTTCTGCTGCAAGACAAACATACCCACCAAGCTTTCAAAATCAAGCTCCACCACAACAAGAAAATAAGTCAAATTTGGAGGAGTTGTTTTTCAGGTACATAGCACAGAATGAGACAAAGATGAACAGTCAGGAAGTATCAATTCGAAACTTGGAAAATCAAATTGGTCATTTTGCTAATGCCATTAACAACCGACCTCAAGGCACGTTACCTAGTGATACAGAGATCAATCCTAAGAGGGAAAGTAAGGAGCATTGCAAGNCAACCGACCTCAAGGCACGTTACCTAGTGATACAGAGATCAATCCTAAGAGGGAAAGTAAGGAGCATTGCAAGACTATTGCATTACGAAGTGGAAGAGAGCTACCTGAAGTCGTTGGTGAAACTCCAAAACAATCACATGGAGATGATAGTGAGGGTTAAATAAAAAATAGCAAGAATGTGGAACATGAGAAGAAAGAAGAGGATCCAAGTGTAGGTTCTAAGGGAGGCAAATAGAGTCCTGTTGTGCCTCCCGTGTCATTTCCATAACGTTTGCAGAAACAAAAGTTGGATAAACATTTCTCCAAATTTTTGGAAGTGTACAAGAAGCTTCAAATTAATATCCCTTTTGCAGATGCATTGGAGCAGATGTCTAGCTACGTGNAACAAAAGTTGGATAAACATTTCTCCAAATTTTTGGAAGTGTACAAGAAGCTTCAAATTAATATCCCTTTTGCAGATGCATTGGAGCAGATGTCTAGCTACGTGAAATTTATGAAGGAAATTCTGTCAAGAAAGAGAAAATTTGGTGATTTCAAGACAATAGCACTTACAGAAAANAGAAGAGTGTAGTGCTATTCTTCAAAAGAAGCTACCACCAAAGCTAAAAGATCTGGTTAGCTTTACAACTCCATGCACAATAGGCAGTCAATATNTATTCTTCAAAAGAAGCTACCACCAAAGCTAAAAGATCTGGGTAGCTTTACAATTCCATGCACAATAGGCAGTCAATTTTTTGGGAAAGTATTATGTGACTTGGGAGCTAGTATTAACTTGATGCCACTCTCAATTTATCAGCAATTGGGGTTGAATGAAGCGAAGCCAANTCCATGCACAATAGGCAGTCAATATTTTGGGAAAGTATTATGTGACTTGGGAGCTAGTATTAACTTGATGCCACTCTCAATTTATCAGCAATTGGGGTTGAATGAACCGAAGCCAACGAATGTTACATAGCTGNAATTTTTTGGGAAAGTATTATGTGACTTGGGAGCTAGTATTAACTTGATGCCACTCTCAATTTATCAGCAATTGGGGTTGAATGAAGCGAAGCCAACGAATGTTACATTGCTGCTTGCGGATAGATCACTCACTTATCCAAGGGGCATAGTTGAGGACGTTCTAGTTAAAGTGGATAAGTTCATTTTTTCAGCTGATTTCATAGTCTTAGATTGTGAGGAAGATAGAGAAATACTTATTATTCTTGGGTGACCATTCTTAGCAACGGGGAGAACACTTATCGATGTGTAAAAAGGTGAGCTAACTATGCGAGTTCAAGATCAAGAGGTTACATTCAATGTATTTTCAGCTATGAAATTTTCTAAGGAAGCGGACAAATATTTTCGGGTCGATTTGGTGGAAGATGCAGTAAATAAGGAATCCATAGGGAGCTGTATTTTGGATCCCCTTGAGACATCACTTGTTAGTTCCACTTCTTCAGACTACCCTGCTCCTCTAGAGTATGTATANGCGAGTTCAAGATCAAGAGGTTACATTCAATGTATTTTCAGCTATGAAATTTTCTAAGGAAGCGGACAAATATTTTCGGGTCGATTTGGTGGAAGATGCAGTAAATAAGGAATCCATAGGGAGCTGTATTTTGGATCCCCTTGAGACATCACTTGTTAGTTCCACTTCTTCGGACTACCCTGCTCCTCTAGAGTATGTACAGTGGTTGAATGCTGCTCCACGGGTTGTCAGGTTCAAGCAACAATTTGAGACTTTGGATCATTCAGGAAGCTCTACTCGTGTAAAGTCATCTTTGGAAGAACCACCTATATTGGAGCTTAAACCTCTTCCAAAACATTTGCGGTATGCATATTTGGGTGATTCTTTCACTTTACCGGTTATTATTTCTGCTTCACTTGTTGAATTTCAGGAAAGTAAGCTATTGCCAGTCCTTCGTGAGTACAAAATGGCTTTAGGATGGTCTATTGCAGATATTAGGGTATTAGTCCCTCAATTTGTATGCACAAAATTTGTTNTCTTCCAAAACATTTGCGGTATGCATATTTGGGTGATTCTTTCACTTTACCGGTTATTATTTCTGCTTCACTTGATGAATTTCAGGAAAGTAAGCTATTGCGAGTCCTTCGTGAGTACAAAATGGCTTTAGGATGGTCTATTGCAGATATTAGGGTATTAGTCCCTCAATTTGTATACACAAAATTTGCTTGAAGATGATGCAAAGCCTGTGATTGAGCAACAACACCGATTAAATCCTATCATGAAGGAGGTGGTCAAGAAAGAAATCATCAAGTGGTTGGATGTTGGAATTGTATACCCAATCTCAGAAAGTTCATGGGTTAGTCCAGTTCAATGTGTTCCAAAGAAAGGAGGCATGACAATAGTGTCCAATGAGAACAACGAATTAATTCCAACACAAACAGTGACTGGGTGGTGAGTATGTATGGACAATCGTAAACTCAATAAGGCAACTCAAAAAGATCACTTCCCTCTACTGTTCATTGATCAGATGCTTAATAGATTGGCCGAGCATGAATTCTACTATCTCTTGGATGGTTATTCCGGTTATAATCAGATCACAATAGCACTCGAAGATCAGGAGAAGACTACGTTTACCTGCCCTTATGGAATCTTTGCATTCCGGAGGATGCCTTGTGAACTATGCAATGCACCTACAACGTTTCAACGATGCATGATGGCAATATTCTCCGACATAGTCGAGAATANTCAAGTGGTTGGATGTTGGAATTGTATACCCAATCTCAGAAAGTTCATGGGTTAGTCCAGTTCAATGTGTTCCAAAGAAAGGAGGCATGACAATAGTGTCCAATGAGAACAACGAATTAATTCCAACACAAACAGTGACTGGGTGGTGAGTATGTATGGACAATCGTAAACTCAATAAGGCAACTCAAAAAGATCACTTCCCTCTACTGTTCATTGATCAGATGCTTAATAGATTGGCCGAGCATGAATTCTACTATCTCTTGGATGGTTATTCCAGTTATAATCAGATCACAATAGCACTCGAAGATCAGGAGAAGACTACGTTTACCTGCCCTTATGGAATCTTTGCATTCTGGAGGATGCCTTGTGAACTATGCAATGCACCTGCAACGTTTCAACGATGCATGATGGCAATATTCTCCGACATGGTCGAGAAAAATCTTGAGGTAATTGTGGATATTTTTTAGTATTTGGAGTTTGCTTTGACCTATGTTTAGAGAACCTAACTCTTGTGCTAAAAAGATGTGTGGAAACAAACTTGGTATTGAATTAGGAAAAGTGCCACTTCATGGTTAAAGAAGGCATTATTCTGGGGCACAAAATTTTTGTTATTGGGATAGAGGTGGACAGGGCAAAAATAGAGACTATTGAGAATCTACCACCACCAACATCGGTCAAGGGAATTCGGAGTTTTTTGGGACATGCAGGATTTTATAGACAATTTATAAAGGATTTTTCCAAGATCACGAAGCCTTTGTGCAACCTTTTAGAGAAAGACATACCCTTTAATTTTGATAAAGCTTGCATAGAGGCCTTCAAGGTGTTGAAAAAGAAGCTCATAACTGCTCCTGTGATAGTTGCACCAAATTGGAATTTGTCGTTTGAGCTAATATGTGATACTAGTGACTTTGCAGTTGGAGNTTGGAGTTTGCTTTGACCTATGTTTAGAGAACCTAACTCTTGTGCTAAAAAGATGTGTGGAAACAAACTTGGTATTGAATTAGGAAAAGTGCCACTTCATGGTTAAAGAAGGCATTATTCTGGGGCACAAAATTTTTGTTATTGGGATAGAGGTGGACAGGGCAAAAATAGAGACTATTGAGAATCTACCACCACCAACATCGGTCAAGGGAATTCGGAGTTTTTTGGGACATGCAGGATTTTATAGACAATTTATAAAGGATTTTTCCAAGATCACGAAGCCTTTGTGCAACCTTTTAGAGAAAGACATACCCTTTAATTTTGGTAAAGCTTGCATAGAGGCCTTCAAGGTGTTGAAAAAGAAGCTCATAACTGCTCCCGTGATAGTTGCACCAAATTGGAATTTGTTGTTTGAGCTAATATGTGATACTAGTGACTTTGCAGTTGGAGCAGTTTTAGGTCAACAGAAAGAAAAAATGTTTCATGCTATCTATTATGCTAGCAAGATGTTATTAGATGCACAAATCAACTACACAACCATCGAGAAAGAATTATTAGCAGTTGACTTTGCTTTCGAAAAATTACGATCTTATCTCATTGGTACAAAGGTGATAGTGTTCACAGATCATTCCGTCAATAATTATTTAATCTCAAAAAAACACGCCAAGCCACACTTGATTCGCTGGGTCCTTTTGCTTCAATAGTTTAATTTAGAGATTCGGGATAGAAAGGGGACAGAAAACCAAGTAGCTGATCATCTCTCTAGACTTGAGAAATTCGTACAGCAAAAGGATGATGGTGTAATGATCAATGAATCCTTCCCAGATGAGCAACTATTTCATGTTGCATAAGTAGCACCATGGTATGCAGATTATATGAACTATATAGTGAGTCATGTGCTTCCTCCTGAAATGAGCAACCAACAAAGGAAGAAGTTCTTGCACGAGGTGAAACATTACATCTGGGATGAACCGTTCCTATTTAAACAATGTGCATATCAGATGTTACGAAGATGTGTACCAAGGGAAGAAATCGAAGGAATCTTACAACATTGTCACTCATCATGCTATGGAGGACATTATGGGGGAGAAAGAACAGCAGCAAAAGTCCTTCAATCAGGTTTCTATTGGCCAACGCTCTTCAAGGATGCCCATTTCTTCATGTTAAAGTGTGACAGATGTCAACACACTAGAAATATTTCCAAGCGACAGGAGATGCCCTTAAACAATATCTTGGAGGTTGAGATCTTTGACATCTGGGTTATAGACTTCATAGGCCCATTTCCATCATCGTACAATAACCTTTACATATTAGTTGCAGTGGATTACGTCTCTAAGTGGGTTGAGGCAGCTGTTGTGCCTACCAATGATGCAAAGGTGGTGTTAAATTTCCTCCGGAAAAACATCTTCACGAGGTTTGGTACACTGAGAGCGATCATTAGCGATGAAGTTACACATTTTTGTAAAAAATATTGTGCAGCTCTTCTTGCTAAATATGGGGTTACCCATAAGATTGCCACAACTTATCACCCCTAGACTAGTGGCCAAGCCGAAGTTTCGAATAGAAAAGTGAAGCAGATCTTGGAGAAAATGGTCAATCCCAACCGAAAAGATTGGTCGAAGAAACTAGATGATGCCCTGTGGGCCTATCGAACATCATATAAAGCACCAATTGGGATGTCTCCATATAAGTTGGTGTATGACAAAGCTTGTCATCCGCTGGTAAAATTAGAGCATAGTGAATATTGGGCTATTCAAAAACTTAATTTTGACTTGCATGCAGCGGGTGAGAAGTGTCTCTTGCAGCTGAATGAGATGGATGAGTTCTGTCTCCAAGCATACGAGAACGCAAAGCTTTATAAAGAAAAGGTAAAAAGGTGGCATGATAAGAAGATCATTGAGAGAAAGTTTCAACTGGGACAAGCGGTACTCCTGTTTAATTCGAGGTTAAAACTCTTCCCGGGTAAACTCAAATCAAGGTGGTCGGGGCCATTTCTGGTTACTGAAGTATTCCCGCATGGAGTAGTTGAAGTCGAAGAACCTAACTTGAATAGAGTGTTTAAGGTGAACGAGCAAAGATTGAAGCACTATTGGGGTGGCAACATGGATCGTCAAAAGACTTCAATACCTCTCACCGATTTGGAATGATACCAAGGAGTAGTCAGGCTGATGACTTTAAACCAAGTGCTATTTGGGAGGCAACCCATACTTTAGCTTTTAATTTTTTTTAATTCTTTGTTTTTGTCAATTTAGTTCTTAGATTATTAGTAAATTTTTAATTGTGGGTTAATTGCTTGTAGGTATCAATGATAAAAAAGAAATATCAAAGAAAAATGGAGCTCGAACAAGAAAAAGGAGGACCCAAGGCAGCGCCTCAGCGTGCCCAGCTAACACCCAAAGCAGCAACCTAGTGCCTGGGCGCTATAGTGGGTGCCTAGCTGATGTCCAAAGGTAGTAAACCAGCGCCTAGGCACCATTTCTGGCGCCCCTGCGCGCCCAGCCAGCACCCTAACACTTCCAGACAGCTTCCTGCTGCTCAAAATCAGCTCCCAGCTCAGAATTTCAGCACTCTCCACATCAAAAACAGCCCCNAGGGAATTCGAAGTTTTTTGGGACATGCTAGATTTTATAGACGATTCATAAAGGAATTTTCCAAAATCACGAAGCCTTTGTGCAACCTTTTAGAGAAAGACATACCCTTTAATTTTGATAAAGCGTGCATAGAGGCCTTCGAGGTGTTGAAAAAGAAGCTTATAATTGCTCCCGTGATAGTTGCACCAAATTGGGATTTGCCGTTTGAGCTAATGTGTGATTCTAGCGACTTTGCAGTTGGAGCAGTTTTAGGTCAACAAAAAGAAAAAATGTTTCATGCTATCTATTATGCTAGCAAGACGTTATCGGATGCACAACTCAACTACACAACTACTGAGAAAGAATTATTAGCAGTTGTCTTTGCTTTCGACAAATTTCGATCTTATCTCATTGGTACAAAGGTGATAGTATTCACAGATCATTCTGCCATTAAATATTTGATCTCAAAAAAAGATGCCAAGCCACGTTTGATTCGTTGGGTGCTTTTGCTTCAAGAGTTTGATTTAGAGATTCGGGACAAAAAGGGGACAGAAAACCAAGTAGCAGATCATCTCTCCAGACTTGAAAAATTCGTATAACAAAAGGATGATGGTGTAAGGATCAATGAATGTTTCCCAGATGAGCAACTATTATATGTTGCAGAAGGAGCACCATGGTATGCATATTATGTGAACTATATAGTGAGTCATGTGCTTCCTCCTGAAATGAGCCACCAACAAAGGAAAAAGTTCTTGCACGAGGTGAAGCATTACATCTGGGATGAACCATTCTTGTTCAAACATTGTGCAGATTTGATGTTAAGAAGATGCGTACCAGGGGAAGAAATAGAAGGAATCTTACAGCATTGTCNCCCTGAAATGAGCCACCAACATAGGAAAAAGTTCTTGCATGAGGTGAAGCATTACATCTGGGATGAACTATTCTTGTTCAAATATTGTGCAAATCTGATGTTAAGAAGATGCGTACCAGGGGAAGAAATAGAAGGAATCTTACAGCATTGTCACTCATCATGCTATGGCGGACATTATGGGGGAGAGAGAACAGCAGCAAAAGTCCTGCAATCAGGTTTCTATTGGCCAACGCTCTTCAAGGATGCCCATTTCTTCATGTTAAAGTGTGACAGATGTGAACACACTAGAAATATTTCCAAGCAACAGGAGATGCCCTTAAACAATATCTTGGAGGTTGAGATCTTTGACGTCTGGGGTATAGACTTCATGGGCCCATTTCCATCATCGTACAATAACCTTTACATATTAGTTGCGGTGGATTACGTCTCTAAGTGGGTTGAGGCAGCTGTTGTGCCTACCAATGATGCAAAGGTGGTCTTAATTTTCCTCCGGAAAAACATCTTCACGAGTTTTGGTACACTGAGAGTGATCATTAGCGATGAAGTTACACATTTTTGTAAAAAATATTGTGCAGCTCTTCTCGCTAAATATGGGGTTACCCATAAGATTGCCACAACTTATCACCCCTAGACTAGTGGCCAAGCCGAAGTTTCGAATAGAAAAGTGAAGTAAATCTTGGAGAAAATGGTCAATCCCAACCGAAAAGATTGGTCGAAGAAACTAGATGATGCCCTGTGGGCCTATCGAACATCATATAAAGCACCAATTGGGATGTCTCCATATAAGTTGGTGTATGACAAAGCTTGTCATCCACTGGTAAAATTAGAGCATAGTGCATATTGGGCTATTCAAAAACTTAATTTTGACTTGCATGCAACGGGTGAGAAGTGTCTCTTGCAACTGAATGAGATGGATGAGTTCTGTCTCCAAGCATACGAGAACGCAAAGCTTTATAAAGAAAAGGTAAAAATGTGGCATGATAAGAAGATCATTGAGAGAAAGTTTCAACTGGGACAAGCAGTACTCCTGTTTAATTCGAGGTTAAAACTCTTCCCGGGTAAACTCAAATCAAGGTGGTCGGGGCCATTTCTGGTTACTGAAGTATTCCCGCATGGAGCAGTTGAAGTCGAAGAACCTAACTTGAATAGAATGTTTAAGGTGAACGAGCAAAGATTGAAGCACTATTGGGGTGGCAACATGGATCGTCAAAAGACTTCAATACCTCTCACCGATCCGGAATGATACCAGGGAGTAGTCAGGCTGATGACTTTAAACCAAGTGCTATTTGGGAGGCAACCCATAGTTTAGCTTTTAATTTTTTTTTAATTCTTTGTTTTTGTCAATTTAGTTCTTAGATTATTAGTAAATTTTTAATTGTGGGTTAATTGCTTGTAGGTATCAATGATAAAAAAGAAATATCAAAGAAAAACGGAGCTCGAACAAGAAAAAGGAGGACCCAAGGCAGCGCCTCAGCATGCCCAGCTAACACCCAAAGCAGCAACCTAGTGCCTGGGCGCCATAGTGGGTGCCTAGCTGATGTCCAAAGGTAGTAAACCAGCGCCTAGGCACCATTTCTGGCGCCCCTGTGCGCCTAGCCAGCACCCTAACACGTCCAGACAGCTTCCTGCTTCTCAAAATCAGCTCCCAGCTCAGAATTTCAGCACTCTCCACATCAAAAACAGCCCCCAAAACCAGATTTTCAGCATTCTAAACATCACAAATAGCTCCCAAACCCAGATTTTCAGCAATATGAAATACCCATCAGCTTTACATACATGAACCCAAATCCACTCCCACCACTACCATAAAATTTCAAACCTCTAAAATACATACCCACCAACTCTTATTCATAAAAAATTTCACTCCCTTATCCTGAATATCACAATCTCCTCACCACAACATCTTTACCTCTAAAGTGGCATCAATGGGCATCAACTAGCAACAAGAGTTGTTCCATTCACCATGGGTAAAGACCAAACTTTGCAATTTAAGGTACCATTCTCATTCATTCTCCATGGGTAATGTTTCAGTGTATTTAAATGATCGTGAGAGATTGTTGCGTGTCTTCTTTGGTGGTGCTCATAAGACTTGGGATGGCTTATTATTAAAGAATTGACCATTGCACACAAGGTGTTTGTTAAATTATCCAAGAGGAAATAACGATTAGTTAGCTACTTTGTGATCTAATTTAAGTTGTTGTGAGGGTNAGTTACGTAGGGAATCTCGATGTGAATATAGACACAATGATCGACTTGCACATCGAATGGACTCATTCATGGAGTATTTAATGGAATTCAATTCCACACTAGTCCAAATGTTTAACAATTGTGGATTCAACTTGGGCACATCTCTAGTACAGTTTCCTAGTCCACCTATGTTTCCCGAATGCACTCCCGACTCAGCGGACGATGAGGACGCTGACAATGATGCCGACTAGTGAAATCTCAGGGAAGTCCTCTGTCTTAATTTTTCCTACTTTATACATTGAGAACAATGTTTAGTTTAAGTTTGGGGGTGTTTTCTTGTTTGCATTTGCATTTTTAGGTATGCATTTAGATAACATATTTTAGTACGACTTGAGCGAGCAATGGGTTGATTGAATTTGATCATGGCCAAATGATGAATGAAATTAATTGTCAAGTTAAGGGAAATTGATGAACATGTTGAGTCTGTAGTTTAACACACTAGTTGCTTTTACACTGTTTGTGATCCTTTCATTCATGAGCACATATCCATCTGTTTGGTTAGTTATTATTTAGAGAATTTATTTGGTTAAATGCTTGTGAGAGGTATCATTGAAACTTTAGAAAAATTATTTAAACATCATTCAAAACGAATTGAAGTATTTATATAAGTTTGGGGGAAATAATGGTTATGATGAGTTAGTATAAAAAATAGTAAAAAAAAAAAAAGAGAGAAGAAAGTTTTTGAAAATTATTTTGATTTGATCCTTCATNATAAAAAATAGTAAAAAAAAAAAAAAAGAGAGAAGAAAGTTTTTGAAAATTATTTTGATTTGATCCTTCATGAGTTAGATGAAAAAATAGGAAGAAAAGAGACAAGAAAATGGGCATGTGGTGAGTAGAGATGGAGTGTAAAACGCACTCACTCATAAACACATGTGGAGAACGAGATGGAGTGTAAAATGCATTTGTTCAAGAAAAGGCGAGATGGAGCGTAAAACGCACTTGCTCAATAGGAGGTGAGATGNCTTGTTCAAGAAAAGGCGAGATGGAGCGTAAAACGCACTCGCTCAATAGGAGGTGAGATGGAGCATAAAATACACTCACCGAAAGAGAAAAAAAAGAGTGAGAGAGAAAAAAAAATATTTTTCTTTGGTCCTTCTATTTATATGTTTGCCTTAATGAGTGGAGGTTGATGTGAAACGTAAGTTTATAGAGTTGATATTGAGTATCTCCTATGAAGCATTTGATTACGCAAATGTATTTGAGTGATGACTAGCTTGATAGTCTAGATATGTCCATGTATTTAAAAGGTCATGACCAGAGGTAAAATTAAGAAGTATGTTAAATTGATAGACTTTGCATTCTTTTGAAGTTTCTCGTGAATTATTATTTGTTGTAACTTTCGGGGCCATTATTCAAATTCATATTGATCCATTGTTTGAGTAATTGGTTGTTAGGGTTAAATTTTTATGTTTTTGTTCTTAGTATTTTGCTTGAGGACAAGCAAAGATTTAAGTTTGGGGGTATTTGATGAGTGGGTTTTATACCTACTAATTGAGTATTTTCGGTTTGATAAAATTATAAGTTTTTAATTATTTTATATTCTTTTTTATTTATTTTGTGTGTTTTGATGTTATTTTGTAGGGATGATCATTTGGAAGGAATCATGATCANATATAATGACATACGTCTGGTTAATTCTTCTTAGGATTGAATTGCTGGGTTTGTGTATAGGATAGAAATATACCTATATGTCATGTGTAACTTTCATGAGACTTTCAACTTAATGAATCTATTCCAAATTATTTTGTATAGGGATATAGTAATTTAATTGGGATAGATAATTTTATCTAACTATCGGAAGAGGTTTGATAAATAATTTTGAGTTCTCAGTTAACAACTTATTCTGATCAATTAACTGGAAAGAGAGTTAGAAAGGTTTATACGAAGCATTATGGGAAGTTGTAATCTTAACTTCTTTTATTCGATAAATTCAACCCTTGATTATTAAATTTAGGTTTAGTTTTTAGTTAGTGAATTCATAGTTTAATTCCAATTGTTTAAATAAAATCGAATTGATATAAAGTTAGTACTTGGAAGTTATTAACAATATTTCTCCGTGGGAACGATACTTTACTTATCACTTTATTAATTGCTGATTGTGTATACTTGCATGTAAATTCTCAATATCAAATTCAGACATCAGAGAGCAACACGAGGACTTCCCAGGGGGTACTGAAGCACTATTGGGGTGGCGACATTGATTGTCAAAAGACCTCAATTACCCTCGCCAATCCGGAATAAAAACAGTGAGTAGTCAGACTGATGACTATAAAATAAGCGCCATTTGGGAGGCAACCCAAAATTTAGCTTTTAATTTTAATTTTTATGTCAATTTAGTTTTTAGATTATTAGTGCATTTTAATTAATGTGTCAATTGCTTGTAGGTACCAAAAAAAAAGAGATAAAGAAAGAAAATAAAGGAGGCATGACCAGTAAATCAGTGCCCCAGTGCTCAACACAGCGCCTAAGTGCTGATTTTCTGTTTGGGCAGCACCATATGAAGCGCCTAAGCACTAGAAACAGCGCCCTAGCGCTGATCTTCTGTCCCCAAATAGTAAGGCAATGCCTAGGCGCTAGAGGCAGCGACCTTGCGTGCCCAGCCAGTGCCCCTGCATGCCTAGGCAGCGATCCAGCATGCCTAGGCAGCACCCCTGTTGACCCAAAACAGCTCACCACCAGATTTTCAACATTATAAACACAATGGCAGCTCCCAACAACAGATTTTCAGCATTCTAAACATCCCAAATAGCACCCAACAACAGATTTTGAGCACTTTAAAATACCCTTCAGCTCTACATACATTAACCAAATCAACACCTACCATTCCCAAAAATTTCAAACCTCTAAAAACACATGCACAACAACTCTTATACATCCAAAATTCCATTCTATCATCTTGAATATCTTAAACTCCTTTACACAACATTCTCACCTCTCAAGTGGCATCAATGAGCATCAACTAGCAACAAGGATTTCTCCATTCTTCATGGGTAAAGAATAAACTTTGCAATTCTAAGGTACCAATCTCGTCCATTCTCCATGGGTAATGTTTAAGTTTGTGTACATGCTTGTGGGAGATTATTGTGTGTATTCTTTGGTGGAGTCATAAGATTTGGGATGGCTTATTATTGAAGAATTGAGCATTGCACACAAGGTGTTTGTTAAATTACCTCAAAGGAAACAAAGATTAGTGAGCTACTTTGTGACTTGGTTTTTGTTGTTGTGAGGGTTTACCATTGTGTATTCAACATGTCTTCAAAACACCAAAGAGGGGAAAGCTCTAAATCTTCCAAGCCATATGACAAAAAGAGATTTTTTAGCGATGCGGCTTCAGAGAGATTTCATACATGGTTGGCGAAAAAGGTATTGATTCCCGAACGCGACCTTCGCCCAGATAAGACGTATGATGGGTGTGTACATGACATGATTATGGAGAGTGGTTGGTTAGATTTCACAGAACAGACAAAGGCTGCCGTAATCCCCATTGTAAAAGAATTTTATTCAAATGCAAAGGAGGCTGACAACCCTGTGGTTCAAGTCCGGGGTAAAGTAGTGTCATTTGACGAGGCACGCATCAACGCTTATTATAACATAGAAAATATGTCAGATGACGATGAGTATACGAAATATAGAANGAAGGCATGGTACTACTTTCTCTGTGCTAAGCTGATGCCTACCACACACTTTTCGAAAATACTCTGGGACATGGCAGTATTGCTATATTGCATAGTTCCAGANTACCACACACTTTTCGAAAATACTCTGGGACATGGCAGTATTGCTATATTGCATAGTTCCAGAAAAAATCATTAATGTGGGGCAAGTTATTGAAGATTCAATCTCAAAGGCTATTAAGAGCGGTTCAATTACTGGATTGCCTCATCCATTATTGATTTGCGGATTATGCAAGAAGGCAAAAGTCACATGGAAGGGTGATGAATTAGTTCAACAACCACAAGTGCCAATTGATCATCAAATCATTAGCCATTTTAAAGTATGGAAGGGAGCTTTTTCTGATCATAGGGGTGCCGGGTTTGTTATGGTGGATATGCTTCAAAATTCAGGACAATCATTGGAGCCTCCTCAGCCTACTATTGCCGCATCTCAATCACCTATGGAGAATCTAGTTGTTGAGATGTGCGAATTGCGTTGAGACACACAGGAGTTATGCAGAGAGACACAAGAGTTACGTAGGGAATCTCGATGTGAATATAGACACAATGATCGAGTTGCACATCGAATGGACTCATTCATGGAGTATTTAATGGAATTCAATTCCACACTAGTCCAAATGTTTAACAATTGTGGATTCAACTTGGGCACATCTCTAGTACAGTTTCCTAGTCCACCTATGTTTCCCGAATGCACTCCCAACTCAGCAGACGATGAGGACGCTGACAATGATGCCGACTAGTGAAATCTCAGGGAAGTCCTCTGTCTTAATTTTTCCTACTTTATACATTGAGAACAATGTTTAGTTTAAGTTTGGGGGTGTTTTCTTGTTTGCATTTGCATTTTTAGGTATGCATTTAGATAACATATTTTAGTACGACTTGAGCGAGCAATGGGTTGATTGAATTTGATCATGGCCAAATGATGAATGAAATTAATTGTCAAGTTAAGGGAAATTGATGAACATGTTGAGTCTGTAGTTTAACACACTAGTTGCTTTTACACTGTTTGTGATCCTTTCATTCATGAGCACATATCCATCTGTTTGGTTAGTTATTATTTAGAGAATTTATTTGGTTAAATGCTTGTGAGAGGTATCATTGAAACTTTAGAAAAATTATTTAAACATCATTCAAAACGAATTGAAGTATTTATATAAGTTTGGGGGAAATAATGGTTATGATGAGTTAGTATAAAAAATAGTAAAAAAAAAAAAA
>CAUOFW020002258.1:713690-789430 GCA_963454935.2 Ilex paraguariensis
TGATTCTTTCCCTAATAAGCTTCTATTCTCTATCCATTCAGTTTGTCTGTGGTATGCTGACATTTGTAATTTTCTTGCCACATGAAAAATTCCCTTACATTAGAGCCCAAAAGATAAAAGAAGATTAATGGCGGATATGAAGTACTTCTACTTTGACAACCCATACCTCTTCAAATATTATCTTGATCAAGTCATGTGGAGGTGTAAATGCCAATATGCCTCCCCATGCTTATCTAGAGATGATCTTAGGCCATCTTTGAATTGCGTTGAGCCTTAGCCTTTTCTTGTGAAAAATTTATCCCTAGTGCCATAATTGAGTCTTAATTGAAAAATCGTTTCCACGCCACATGTTTTACTGAACCAGTGCAAAATGATTACCACACCTTGTTTGTTCCGAGACTGATTATGATTAATCATGAAGAAAGGGAAATGTGGTGAGGAAACCCAAAAAGGGATAAATGACGTTGAATTCAAATTTTGAATGAAAAAAAAGAGAAAAAAAATCCAAGAAAAGGGGGTTGAAAGGAAAAGAAATGAAAAAAAGAGAAGAAAAATGTTGAAGAAAGAGGGAAAAAGAGACATAAAAGTGAAGTGAATGTGTAAACCTGAAAATTCCATAAAAAAAAAAGATTTTGATAGTAAAGGTCATGTCCTAAGAATAACCCTTTTTGTCTCCCTCTACCTTTCATTTCACTCAACCCAAATATCACCTCAAGGCCTCATTACAATCCATGAAAGCCCTAAATGATTTAGAGAAAACATGGTGAGAGCACACTTTAAATGAAAATAAAAGTTAGTTTTGCTATCTAGTACCCTAACATTCTATTCATGAGATTATGCCAAGGTTGTTTCAAATGTTAAGGCATGCACGTTATTTTTGGATTATAAGTGAGTATATTTCGGTTTGTGCACAAGATTCCATCTCACATATACACATTGAGAGCATGCCAGTATAATCATTGAGTTATAAAATTTTTGAGGAAAACCCTTGGTGAGTATTGTATCAAAGCTAAATTTGGATAGCCAAATGAATGTGGAATTTGTTGAGTAAAGGTCTAAATTGCATATTCATTTCACACACACACACGAGTTTTGAAAGGAAATATGTAGGTGTATACTCTAGAATAACATTTAAAGTTATGATAAAATTCATGCATGATTAGTTCGGGTGTTTGGAAAAAGTTGTTTTTGACAACCCAGAGCAAGTAAGATAAGGGAATATTCCTCAAATTTTAGATATGGGGAAGAAATTCAAATACTTTTTTACTTTACTTTGTGCTTTACTTGATGGGTGTTCATTTTGTTTAATTTAGAATTTCATGACATGTGTTTTGAAAGCATCAAGACTCAAATCGCATTGCAATTTTGTAAATAAATTTGGGCATAGTCATACAGCGTGATTCAGTAGCATGGATCATGTCCTTGGGTAGTTGAGGTAGGAAATAGGTTGTTAGGATGTTTTGGAGTTGAATAAACTTGGAAAAAAGGAGTGGGAGTGAGAATGATCAACAAGGAATTTTTTGTGCAGAAATTGGGTTAGGTACAAATACCAGCTGAAGAGGTACCAGTACCTCTGAGGTAGAATAACTAGAGAAGTAGAATGGTGAGGTATCAATACTAGCTCATTGAGCTACCAGTACCTTTTTGATAGAAGGGTTAGCTATCAATACCAGCTCATCTAGTTACCGGTACCTGTTTTCCAAAACAACGAGGTACCAGTACCAGCTTATGAGCTACCAGTACCTCATTCCCAAAATTGAGAAAATCAGGGTTTTAAAGTTATTTTTTTTTTGGAAAATCCCCTCATTTCTCTCATTCTTTTCTCTCTCTAAACCCTCTAAGAACCCTTGGGCATCCATCATCATCATCAAATTCTTCCTTCAAGGTTTGATTTCTTTTCATTCCCTCAATTCTCCCTTCTCAAAAAAAAAAAAAACCCCTCTTCTCTCCATAAGAAACCCCCAAATCCATCCAAAGCCAAGATCCTCCATCAAAGTCTCAAAACTCTTCACTCAAAGCTTGGATTTTTGACAATGGCTAGAATTGGTAAGTCTCCACCTTCATCTTTTGGTGTGTTTGAGTTGTTTTGGGGATGGGTGTTCTCGTTCTTTGCCCTTCGAGGATTTTTGGTTTTGATGGCCCACACCAAATAAGCGGCCCCCTTCACAACGAAACAAGCAGGCACCGGGTCCTACAAGGGGGTGGAGGAGACAACCCCTAGTGGTGGGGAGCAAAGGAAGAAGACGAAACACAACCCTCACATGGAGAGCATTGGAATTAAAATGTGACGAGTGAGCAACAAATGGATAGGCCCACCCTCGGGGTGCACGATGATGTTGTTAGACCTATTGAGGGACATGAGCTACACTTTTGGTTTCAGGCGATGAATGACTATGTGCTTCCCTATTGTCAGGAATTTTATTAGAGGTTGGGAATGATGGATGAGGATTTGTGCTTGTTGAAGATGAATGTGTGCGGAAAGGTGATCGAGGTCACTTCGACAGTCATCACTGAGGCATTGTAGTATCAAATTCCCCCTGTCAACATCCTTGTCTTTCCCCATAAAACCAGAGGGAGGAAATCACTCCAAGAGTATGCGAGCCTTATGTATGAGGACTCTGTATAGTTTAATGGTAAAATCCAAGTTGGGGGACTTAAGCATACTTACAGAGTGATGAATGAAGTCCTCCACTATAATGTCTTGCCGCAGGGTGTGGAGAAGAAACCGGGGAGGAGAAAATGACCCTCCTCTATGAGTTCATGGCCGACACAAAAATTGACATTGCATTGATGATTTGGGAGGTGATGAAGGGCTATGCCTAGCCTACGAAGCCAAGGGTAAACCTACCTTGCACCCACCTTGTCACCACCTTGTCACCAAGATCTTTCGTTAGAACAAGGTCAAGGCCATCCCTACTGATGTGACACTCCCACCTGAGTTTGGCCCTATAGGCAAGCCGAGAAGCATAAAGAGGACATCTATGACTGGGGGGCTTGGGCAGAGAGAGGACAGGTCTAGGCCATCTCGGGCCGAGCCATCTACAGCTAGACCCTCCATGGCTGGGCCATCTACTGCCGCCCCACCTTTGATGGTCTCTTACTGTCTGGCTGTGATCGAGGGGAGGTTGGATAGTTTTGGGGGGACTATGGAGCTTCTAAGGCTAATGGTAACTAAGATTTTTGAGAGTTCATTCCCTAGAGTGTCTCTCCCAAAGATGCCACCACAACCAACTGCTGCACCAAATTTCCCACCATCAGCTCTAAGGGCTAGCTCTGACACCAGACATCTGCCCCGGCTAGCTTGACTGTTGTAGAGGTTGCAGAGTTGGATGACGACGAGGATGACGATGATTGTGATGAGGAGGATTAGAGAGAGTCTAGTCTTGCTTTTTGTTGATGTTTTTGGTTGGNAGCTAGCTTGACTGTTGTAAAGGTTGCAGAGTTGGATGACAATGAGGATGACGATGATTGTGATGAGGAGGATTAGAGAGAGTCTAGTCTTGCTTTTTGTTGATGTTTTTGGTTGGTTATATATAGTCGGATAATAGTTTAGGAGTTGTCGGCCTGGTAGAAGAGTCCCTTGGATGTAGGCATTTTTATTTTGGGTTCTTTGTACTTATTGCAAATATCTATGAATGGAAGAACACCACTTTTTGGTTCATTGTGCCCTTAGTTCATTTACATAATTGCAATGTGATTTGAGTATTTTGTTTGNATCTGGTAGAAGAGTCCCTTGGATGTGGGCATTTTTATTTTGGGTTCTTTGTACTTATTGCAAATATCTATTAATGGAAGAACACCACTTTTTGGTTCATTGTGCCCTTAGTTCATTTACATAATTGCAATGTGATTTGAGTATTTTGTTTGGCCCATGAAACGATTAACATGAATGGGATTGTTATACATGCATTGTATAGATTTTTGAAATAAGGTTTGCTAGCGACTAGCAAAGCTCAAGTTGAGGGGTGTGATGAGTGTGGAACATTGCACATTAAACATCTTCATTACATCCATTTTAACTTGTTTTGCACTGAATTTTTGGAAAAATGGATTCAAATTGATAATTATTGAGAATGGCATGATTGCAGGTGATAGGATGGAAAGGGCAGGCATAAAGCACCCCATTAAGTGATTGAGGTCAATGGGAAAAGGATCTCACGACGAATGGCTTGGGAGCTCAAGGAACCAAGAATCTCAAGACAAGAAGAAGAGGTACCAGTACTAGCCTCATGAGCTACCAGTACCTAAGCTCTCTGGAAATGAGGTACCGGTACCACATCACTAGGTATTAGTACCTGGTCCTTGGAACTCAGCTGGCTGAAATGCTACTGGAAAGCAGCTACCGGTACCTCCTTGCCTGAGCTACAGGTGGCAGACCCTACTGGAAATGATCTACCGATACCTCTCTGCCTCAGCTACTGGTACCTCCCACTTGTCCCTTGCTGACTTAACAATGAGAAACCTCGAACTACTGGTGCCACATTACGAGGTACCAGTACCAGCAACCCAAAAAGCCCAGATCCTTCTCCAAACAACTCCGCCAACTATAGGGGCCCACCTTTTGATATCTAATCAATATTCTGACATTTCTAACACTCCATCATGGACTCCTAACCCCTAAATTTAGATAACAAGCATGGAGAAGTGGATGACAAATGTAGAGAGAAGGAGTGGTTGGAAAAATCATAGGGGACCAAACTTTGACTGATTTTGAAAGCGCTTGTGGACAACCTCTCTCCAAACACTCCAAGTTAGCCACTTATGACAAGAGAGAGGGTGATCTGACCTGATTTATGTCACACACCCACGTATAAGTGGTCAAATTACAATATTTCTCAGTTTAAGTCCGAGGTCGAACCCACAAGGAGCTAACTATTAGGATTCAAAACAGAAACAGTGAAATTGTTTTGGATACAAAGTGCAATGGGTTAGCTTGTGATGTGAGCTTAGAACTATCAAAATAAACACTTAACTAGAAATTTAGAAAGACAATAATAAAAGGGTACTCTTCAGTTCCCGGATCCAACATGCATTATATTGTTTAGTTATTGAAAATGCAACCTTACAACAATTATNTAAAGTGCAATGGGTCAGCTTGTGATGTGAGCTTAGAACTATCAAAATAAACACTTAACTAAAAATTTAGAAAGACAATAATAAAAGGGTACTCTTCAGTTCTTGGATCCAACATGCATTATATTGTTTAGTTATTGAAAATGCAACCTTACAACAATTATATCCCATTTTACTAGAAAGTCAACTGATAGGTTTGATGAATATTGCACCATAATACAACAACTGATTAGGTTAGCCAGAAGGTCTTTGTTCCATACATCAATCAAATAACTCTAGTAAACCAGAAGGCGATCCATTCAGAAGGTTTACTTAAGTTATTAAATCGGCAGGTTGATGATTCATTGATGACGAAGTTTCGATTTATGCATTGAATCAAAAGCAATGGCTATGACAAGATTTAACCCGTCTATAATCAATCTCTGGCCTATTACATAAAGCCCAACTACGTACANACAGGTTGATGATTCATTGATGACGAAGTTTCGATTTATGCATTGAATCAAAAGCATTGGCTATGACAAGATTTAACCCGTCTATAATCAATCTCTGGCCTATTACATAAAGCCCAACTACGTACATCACTGTATCATGCATGAAGTACGTAATAGTATAGATAGTATGATATATAGCATTACGTACCGCTCGATGTTCATAACCATGAGCATATTATAAATATAACCATCCATCAATTAAGGAAGGTGTAAACATTAAAGCATAAGTAAAACATTGGCATTTACACAACATAAACAATATTACACATGTATTCACCCTTCACCGAAGAGTATAAACAGACTACACACGCGTTATTGCTTTAGACGAGCAAAAGAAGTGAAATAATCCCATTACTACATAAACAAAATACAAAACAAATCCTTCCCCGAGGAATAGCTAAAACACTGCCACTCTTATTATCGNCACCCTTCACCGAAGAGTATAAACAGACTACACACGCGTTATTGCTATAGATGAGCAAAAGAAGTGAAATAATCCCATTACTACATAAAAAAAATACAAAACAAATCCTTCCCCGAGGAATAGCTAAAACACTGCCACTCTTATTATCGGCTAGGGCACAAAAGTGGGAAAGGTTCAACTCTCCAAGTAGAAAGGATACACAGAAATGTAAAAGTAGAAACAGTTTTGGCTAGAAAGTGGTTATGGCAAGGTCTTGCTCATCTGTTTCTCTCTTTCTCTCCTTCCTCACTGTCTGGACTGAACTCTAGCAAATCTCTTGAAAATGAAGCTGAAACAACCTATTTATAGGCACTAGAAGGAGCTCTTAAGGCGGTAGACTCCCTGCTNGAAGTAGAAACAGTTTTGGCTAGAAAGTGGTTATGGCAGGGTCTCGCTCCTCTGTTTCTCTCTTTCTCTCCTTCCTCACTGTCTGGACTGAACTCTAGCAAATCTCTTGAAAATGAAGTTGAAACAACCTATTTATAGGCACTAGAAGGAGCTCTTAAGGCGGTAGACTCCCTGCTAACCAATCAGATAAATTTGCAGCTTAACTGGACCAATGGGGTGAGGAGAGAGAACTAAGGCAATTTAGGGACCGTCCGGAAGCCACCACCACCGTCTAGATGGTGGTAATCCTCTGGATTTTGCATGCCTTCATGTTCCTTTGTTTGATGTATTCATGTGGTAATTACACTTGCCATTTTCCATACTAAACCCTGCAAAATATCAAACTTCCGCGTTAGCCCTAATTTCCATAAATTAGTTATTTTAACCTACTTTATGCACATAATTAACTTTAAAAAATAATTTATTAACGCANTGGTGGTAATCCTCTGGATTTTGCATGCCTTGATGTTCCTTTGTTTGATGTATTCATGTGGTAATTACACTTGCCATCTTCCATACTAAACCCTGCAAAATATCAAACTTCCGCGTTAGCCCTAATTTCCATAAATTAGTTATTTTAACCTACTTTATGCACATAATTAACTTTAAAAAATAATTTATTAACGCATTATTTAGGTTTAATCACACCCCCAACCAAACATTACTTGTCCCTAGTAATAAAAACAAACACAAAAAAAAATAACTTTCATAGATTTCACGATTGTATTTAGCATATGCAACAAGCCGTTAAGCCTCTAAGTGATCCCTAGTGGATGAGTTTTGTCTCGTGAAGGTTTCCANAATAACTTTCATAGATTTCACAATTGTATTTAGCATATGCAACAAGCCGTTAAGCCTCTAAGTGATCCCTAGTGGACGAGTTTTGTCTCGTGAAGGTTTCCAGGGAAGATATCTACAAACTTCAAAAGTTAGGATTCCATAATTCATATTTTTCATAGATAAAATTAAATCACCATTCCTCTTTATTGCCAATATACTTCCCTTTCCTGATCACTATAAGAGTNTAACTTTCATAGATTTCACGATTGTATTTAGCATATGCAACAAGCCGTTAAGCCTCTAAGTGATCCCTAGTGGATGAGTTTTGTCTCGTGAAGGTTTCCAGGGAAGATATCTACAAACTTCAAAAGTTAGGATTCCATAATTCATATTTTTCATAGATAAAATTAAATCACCATTCCTCTTTATTGCCAATATACTTCCCTTTCCTGATCACTATAAGAGTAACACACATTAGTTGTAACAATATTCCATATATTTTTAGAAACAAAACTCATGTGTGTGTGCAAGGGTTCCTTTATTCCAAAAATCACTTAAGAAATATCACTACCCTTCACTTTGTTGAACAACAATTAGCCTCAATGTCAATCCTTTCCTGGAAATCACTCAGCAAAGAACACACTCATGTTATAGTGACTGTCACTCAAAAATTACACGTGATAAGAATATTGTTAACAAAGCAAAGTAATATCACATGTAGTGTATCAAAAGAAAGGTTATTTGAATAAAATTGGAATTTGGCATAATCTCATGAATGAATATTAACATTGCATCAAACACATTATCAACACTCTCCCTTTTCTGAATAGGTGGAAATAATACACATGCATGATTTCTGAAATAAAAAAGGGCTTTATTAGGGTTATAATGTGGCTAGGGGTATTGGGTTTAAGAAACGACGTATAAGGTATTCAAAGAGCTATCCATTTTTTGATTAGTGTAGCACACCTCTTCCCTAGTTTCCAAACTTTCACACACGGTATTCCTCTTTTCTCCATTTTCAAGGGTTGGTTAAATATATTTTTCTGTGGTTTGTTTAACTTATGGGTTTTACGAAAAGAAATAATATTTTTAGGCTCAATCACGGCTTACTAGGGATATAATTTTGTAAAATAAATGGCTAAGACTCAAAATTAAATCACAAATGGCCTAATCATTTTTTAGAAATCATACACCTGCATAATTTCCAATTAAAAATTTAAGAAAAATGTTAACCATGTCATTCAATGAGTGCTAACCAAAGCAAATCTAATGAGATTATTCAAAGAAATTTTACGTTGAACCGAGATTCTTACTTGAGTAAATGTGAAAACACTCTCCAAGGAGGATTGGCTCAAAATTTGCATAGGTTTACATCTGCACTATATATGTAAGCTTAATAAAGGAGTATAATATTTCAGAAGGATTCCAAAATAAGGAACTTTCACATGCTCAAAAGAATGAGAGTTTCTATGAAAATACAGAGATAGTGCACAATTAATGTATGAAAATCCCGCGCAATCGATTTAGGGTTATCCCTGCAAAGTATAAGAATAATAATCCAATTCTTAACCTGAATCATATGAATTAAGCAACCTAACACGACAAAATTTTAATAGGACAATAAACTAACCATATTAATCAAAACCAACTTCAAAACCATCATTCAAAACATAAAGACAGAAATAAAGTGCATAAATAAAAATTTAGTGAAAATAGCCAAAGTGTAGAAATTGCAGAGTCTCGGATCACTAGGCTGATGGGCCTCCACCATACTATCCTCGCAGTAGGCTTAGAATCTCATTCTGGTTCTCCTCATTGCTATCCATCCTTTGATCTAGCTGGGTGATGTTTGTCTCCAACCCTAACAGAATCTGGCGGTTGGATCTATCACCAATTGGAATGTATAGTTGTTCTTCCTGTTGCTAAGGCTCTTCTGGTGGATTGAGATCTGCACCTCCTAAGAATGGATCTTTTTGTGGTGCCTTCTGTTACTCCTTAGGTAGTCCTACATGGCTCTTTCTCAATGATGTTTTATCCTAATGGTGCCAAATGCTCCACCATTGGCCATGAGGGATCCACAATAACTCCTTTCTCCCTGCATAACTCAAATACTAACATAGCAAATGGGAGTAATGGATTTTTAACTTTCACAGTTAGCATCATTTGGTCCATGACCAGATTGGGCAAGTCGATGGTGTGTCCCATTCCAAAGGCATATAGAAAATAAGCTCTCTCGGTGTAGATTTGGTTTTTCTGGGATTGAAGCAACAGATTATTCACCGTTATCAAATTCAGGATTCTAAAGTTGTCGGTCAAGTCCCCTTGTTTAATACACTTATTTGGCCTACCACATACATTGGGACCAGATTAAAAAAATTTACGATGGTAGCCGGTGTAATTGGGAACACCATGCCCCTAACATAAACACAGAACTGTCTTGGCCTGATTTCTTTGGCATTGCTATCAAACTCATGGACCAAACATTTATAAACAGGACCAACCAATTTTACATAATTAAGCCACCCTCATGCAGCTAATTTATGTCTCACCCCTATATGTTCGAAGTTCTCATATATAATAGGCTGTTCAGTAATGATAGTTTTGGATTAAACATAAATGTCATACCAGACTCACTAATCAATATTCTCGAACATCACAGCGTCGAAGACATTTTGTCCTTGAGGTTGTTCTTGCTGTTGCGGGGGTGCTTCAGGCGGTGATGATGCTCCTCTCCTTTTGGGGCTTGATGAAGCTCTTCTTCTTGTCCTAGGATCCATGAATTCTTTGATTTCTTGCTTGAAAAGAGCTGATAAAAAATTTTGATCGGTAGAAACCTGTAAAATGGTATGGGTAAGTGTTTAACTAGAGTGAAATTCAAAAAAAGCTGATGGGTGAAGCAAATCTGAGGAGAGAAGGTGAAGAAACTACAAGATTTTCGTATTTTTCCTGCGAGTGAGATGCTAAAACTGTTCAATTCACGCGTGTCTGCTTTTATACTGGGCAGTACCGTCCAGACGTTATCAACATCATTCGAGTGGTGTGAATCCTTTGGAATTTGCTTTGCTACTACAGGTTGCTGTCCATTGATATTCTTTCTGGTTTCCAGCTTGCAGTTACAACATTAGTTTAATTTCAAAAAAATTACACATTAAACTACTTAAATCCTATCTTATTACCCTAATTCATCTATAGTTATTTAGTTTTAGACAAATCCCAAAATTTGTCAACTTTTGATCATAATTAATTTTTAATTTGAAACTTCTAAATCAATGACATCAGTGAACCGATTAAGCTCCTATCTCACATAACTTGCAAGCCTGGGATTGGAATAAGATGGTGTCTCAAGGTAATCCTTACTTTGCCCATACTTAATCCAGTCAAGATGATCTAATGCTCGACTTGAAATTGGTTCTACACACTAAATGTATTCTCTCATATGCATTAAATAACCACACTTTACATAACCACCGAGTCGATTTGCTCGTTAGTGTTTAGCAATGAACTTTTTCCGCACAAAGGTTTTGCTTGACTGTCAAAGATTTCTAATTTCCTAACAACCTTTTCTTTTGCTATGATCAAAGAATACATGTCTTTTGGAAAGTACGTAGGATACTCAAACTAAACCAAAACAATTGCTCATCCATTTTTAAAAAATTTTGATAATTGTGAATTTTTTTTGAAAATTGACTAGCTATCTAATTCTTTTATGTCTTCCGGTCACAAAGATGAATATGGATTGTTCCCTCCCCCCAACCTAAATTTAAAATTGTCCCCAATGTATAGCATCATAGACAATTGCTAATAAGATGTGGAGGTAAGACAAATCCATAGTGCAAAACCCTAATCTATAAGACAAATAACAAATGATTATTACTACTATTTACAATCAAACACTTACAAAACTTTTCAAGGCACATATAATGGTTCCATTAACTGAATGTAATTCACATTTTGAACAAATCCATCATGATATGGCTTAAGCCTTTGACCATTCACTTTGAAAATATTTTCAGTTAATGGGTTTTCAATTTTAATTACCCCATGTTCAAAAACTTGCTTAACAAATTAGGTGCCTGTCCATCTTGATCTTAACTTACTAGGATATAGACGGAGTCTTGAATTATATAACAGGACTTTTTGAGAGGGTTCAAAACACTTCCGCACAATATTCTTATCATGAAAATTTTTCATTCTGGACTTGATCATCTTTGTATTCTTATATGCTTCATTTCTTAGTTCTTCCAATTCATTAATCTGAAGTTTGCGGGATTCACTTGTTTCGTTCACATCAAATTTTATCATTTTGATTGCCTAGTATGCTCGATGTTCTAATTTCACTGGCAAATGACATGGTTTATCGTAAACTAACCGATAAGGAGACATTCCTAAAATAATTTTGTATGCAGTACGGTAAGCCCAAAACGCATCAGTCAATCTCAAAGACTAATCCGTGTGGTTTGGATTTACTATTTTTCCTAATATATATTTTATCTCCCTATTGGCCAATTCAGCTTGTTCACTTGTCTTGGGATGATAAAGGGTATATATCTTGTGAGAAATCAAATATTTTTTCATTAGGTTTTCAAAAAATTTGTTACAAAAGTGTGTTCCCCCATCACTGATAATGGCTCGAGGAATTTCAAATCTTGACATAATATTTTCTTTTAAAAACCAAATCATCATACGGTGATGATTATTTCGACAAGTGATTGCCTCTACCCATTTGAAAATATAATCAATGACAACCAAAATGTACAGATGTCCAAAGAATGGGGGAAATGGTCTAATAAATTCGATGCCCCAACAATCAAAAATTTCAATGAACATAATAAGGTTCAAAGGCATCATGTTTCTTTTTGAAATATTTTCCATTCTTTGACATTTGTCACAATTTAGACAAAAGACATGTACAACTTTAAAAAAGTGGTCCAATAAAATCCACACTGCAAAATTTTAGCAGCGGTTTTCTTTGAAGAAAAATGTCATTCGCAAGCTTCAGAATGGAAAAATGAGATAACCCAACTGATTTTATGATTGGGTACACAACGCCCTATTATTTGATCTTTATAATACTTAAACACATAGGGATCTTCCCAAAAGAAATTACGTACCTCTTTCAAAAATTTCTTTTTATCGGTCCAGGTATAATAGAAAGGAATAGTACACGTGGCTAAATAATTGGTTATATCTGCATACCATGGTATTTCTGTCACTAAAAGTAGCTGCTCATCTGGAAAGGTTTCTCTAATTGGTGTTGATTCTTCTTTTATATCATAATTTGGCCTTGATAAATGATCAGTGCCACATTTTTGACTCATTTCTTGTCTTTGATGATAAGATCAAATTCTTGAAGCAATAGTATCCAACATGGGAGACGTGCTTTAGGATCCTTCTTGGTAAGCAAATATTTCAAGGTTACATGATTAGTAAACACAACTATTGAGGATCCAACTAAATATGAACGAAATTTATCTAAAGCAAATACAACAGCAAATAATTTTTTTCTGTGGTCGAGTAATTCATTTGTGCATCATTCAAAGTCTTGTTTGCATAGTAAATCACATAGGATTTTTTATATCTTCTTTGGCCCAAAACAGCTCCTACTGCATAATCACTAGTATCACACATTAACTCAAAAGGTAAAGACCAGTAAGGAGGTTGCATAATTGGTGCATAAATAAGCATATTTTTCAGTCTTTCAAAAGCTAATTGACATGCATCATTCCAATCAAATGGTACATCTTGACATAGAAGATTACACATAGGTCTAGATGTCAAACTAAAATCTTTAATGAATCTTCTATAGAATCCTGTATAACCTAGAAATGATCAGACATCTTTTATAGTCTTGGGTGGAGGGAGATTGACTATTAAATCAATTTTAGATTTATCAACTTTAATTCCCTTTGCATAAACTACATGTCCTAAAATAATACCATGTGTGACCATGAAATGACATTTTTTCCAATTCAAAACAAGATTTGTTTCCTCACATCGAGTAAGGAATTTTTCAAGATTCTCTAAAAATAATTCAAATGAATCACCATACACTGAAAAATCATTCATGAAGACATCCAAAAACCACTCCACTGAATATAATTAACATACAACGCTAAAAAGTAGCTGGATCATTACACAATCCAAAAGGCATTCTTTTATAAGCAAAAGTGACAAAAGGATATGTAAAAGTGGTCTTTTCTTGATCATCAATTTCTATTTCAATTTGGTTATATCCGGAGTATCCATCCAAGAAACAATAATCAGTATGATTGACTATTCTTTCTAAGTCTTGATCTAGGAAAGTTAGAGAAAAATGATCTTTTCTGGTGAGGGAATTCAACTTTCGATGGTCAATACACATACGCCAACCAATGACTATACACATAGGGACTAATTCATTTTCTTGATCTTTTATGACCGTGACACCAGACTTTTTAGGCACTACCTATGTTGGGTTGACCCATTTACTATCACATATATGATAGATGATATCAACATCTAATAGTTTAAGTACTTCAGCCCAAACTATTTCTTTCATATGTGGATTCAATCTTATTTGTGGCTATCAGGATGGTTTGGAATCTTCTTCTAAGAATATGCAATAAGTAAATAGAAGAGAACTTATACCCTTTATATTTACTATTGACCAACCGATAGCATTTTTATGATTTTTTATGACCTCTGTTAATTTCTTTTCTTGGACTTCTGACAACTTTGAAGATATTTTCACTAGATGAGTTTCATCATCCCCCAAAAAAACATATTTCAAGTCAGTCGGGAGAGGTTTCAAATTTGGTTTGATAACTTCAACACTGGGCTTTACGGACTTAGGTTCAGAAGGCAATAATTCCTTAAATCTCAGACTCCATGTTTCAATGACTGACATACCTACAGACTCATCATTTTGTACAGACTCTAATGCTTGTGACTCTTTCTTTGTACAAGCATTTTCAAACAGACTTTGAGTTAATAGCTCAACACAATTTACTTCATGCAACTCTTTTTCTTCTTCTCTGGGCTGTTTTGCAATGTCAAACACATTCAATTCCAAAGTCATGTTCCCAAATGAAATTTTCATGATTCCATTCCTACAATTAATCAATACATTTGATGTAGCAAGGAATGGTCGACCCAAATGACAGGAATTTGTGTAGAGACATACAAAACTGGTTGTGTATCTAAAACAATGAAATCCACCAGGAAATAGAATTTATCAACTTGAACAAGTACATTCTCCACAACTCCACGTAGGATTTTTACAGAATAATCTGCCAATTACAATGTGACATTGGTGGGTTTTAACTCTCCTAACCCTAATTTCTAATAATTCAAATATAGAAGCAAATTGACACTGGCTCAAAGATCAAGCAAGGCTTGCTCAATTCAAAAATTTCTGATTATGCATGAAACTGTAGGACTCCTAGGATCTTTGTACTTGAGAGAGGCCTAGTGCTGAATGATAGTACTAGCCTGTTCAATTAAAAATGTTATTTTTTGTACATTGATATTTCTTTTCACTATAAAAAGATCTTTTAAAGACTTGGCATAGGATGAGACTTGTTTGCTTGCATCCAATAGGGGGATGCTAATCTTTACTTGCTTAAACAACTCAAAGATTTTAGCATGATTGTTCAAAGATTGAGGCTTCTTGACTCTGTGAGGAAAAGGTAACGGAACAGGACTTGAATGTTCTTTTTCATTTAGCGGTTCTGGTTCCTTTTCAATCATAGGTTCAGGCTCAATTGGTTCATTTATTGGGATTAACTCAGCTATTGGCTCAAGATTTTTGGGTTTAATAGTCTTGTCGATCACCTTATCACTTCTTAGTGTGGTAATTGCTTGTACTTAACTCAAAGAAGATTTGGAAGACACAACATTAACCTGGTTTTGATCCTATGGAAGTTTAGTTTGAGTTGAGAATTTCCCCTTCTCTGTTGTGCTCAAAGACTGGGTTAATTTGGCTAAATGACTCTTGATATCCTCAATATTTTGTGAAGTTTGAGCTTTGAATTCATTAAATGTATGGATGGTCTGAGTATTAAAACTCATTTGACTCTAAATAAACTGGTTCATGGTGTCCTATAAACTCCTTTTATGTGGGAGTTGATAAGGATGACAAGGTTACTAAGCCTGTGGTTGTAGTGAAGGTGGACCTCGTGGCTGACTCACAGGTTGTGTGTTTTTTTAATTAAAATTCAAGTGATTCCGCCACCCTGGGTTACAGGTGTTAGAATAGGGGTTGGAATAAGTCTTATTAAAATTTGAAATGACATTGGTTTATTCCATCAAGACCTCTTTGAATGTTGAAATGGTGAGACATTCCCCTGTGGGATGTCCTGACAATGCACAGATTTGAAATGACTGCTCAATGGAAGACACAACAGAAACTTCCTTGGTTTTTTTTTTTCATTTCTAGGGCTTCAAGCTTTCGGGACAAGGTAGCTATCTTGGACCTTAAGTCATCATCTTCTTTTAACACATACTTCCCTCATTGGGATGAAGATGGCTTGGTTTCAACAATGTTTGGAGAGACCGAGTCCCACATTTGGGAACTCTCAGAAATGGTTTCAAAAAACTCAAATGCCTTCTTAGGACTCTTACTCATGAATTCCCCCTGGGTCATCATTTCAACAAACTGACGTAGTGCGGATGGGAGCGCATCATAGAAAAAACCTACTAGAGTCCAACTTTCAAATGCATGATGTGGGCAAGCTTGGAGAAGATCATTAAATCTCTCCCAACATTGATAAAAAATTTCCCCTTCTTTTACAGAAAAATTCATGATTTGGCGTCTTAATGCATTAGTGCGAGGCATAGGAAAAAACTTTTTGAAAAATTCAGTTTGTAAAACTTGCCAACTTGGAATAGATTGAGCTTTTAAAGAATTTAGCCACTGTTTAGCCTTATCCTTCAAAGAGAACAAAGAAAGTTTTAACTGGGCCATTTCAAAATTATCTTGCAAAGCATTGCATACTTCTTCAAATTCTTTCGTATGCAAATACAGGTTTTAAGACTCCAAACCATGAAATTGTGGTAAAAGCTGTATTATCCATTCCTTAGTGTTAAAATTTGGAGCATTAGTGGGAAAAGCAAAACATGATGGGACACTAGTGCATGTGGGATGCAAATATTCTCTTAAAGGTCAAACATTCTGAACTACCTCTTGTTCCCATTGATCATTATGAGTCATGCTTAACTTAAATGATGCTTTTGACAATGAGGATGATGGAGATGAAGGATTAGACAAATTTACAGACCCTACTAATAACCTGATAGACATAAACAATGAAAATATAAAAAAACAGTGAATATACATATAATACAAACTAGACAACTTCCCTGTTCATTTTGAAATCATCGTAACTTCCCGGCAACGAAGCCAAAAAACTTGGTCTGACCTGATTTATGTCATACATCCAAGTATAAGTTGTCAAATTATAGTATTTCTCGGTTTAAGTCTAAGGTCGAACCCACAGGGAGCTAACTGTTAGGATTCAAAACAAAAATGGTGAAATTGTCGTGGATACAAAGTTCAATGGATCAGCTTGTGGTATGAGCTTAGAACGATTGAGTTGACCTATTTTGTGACATGCTTTATATCATGCATCCAAGTATAAGTGATCGAATTGTAGTTTTCTCGGTTAAGTACAAGATCGATCCCGCAAAGATTTTTAATAATTGGAATTTAAAATAAGAATAATGAAGTTATTGTTAAAGCAGTGTAACATGAGATAGCTTATGAGGTAAGATTAGATTGATAACTAGACTGAGTAAATGAAATGTGTAGGTAAACTGTTAAAAGATAATAATATGAAAAGTACTCTTCAATTTAAAGATCCCATATGCTTTATATTTATTAAGTACTAGAAATGCCACCTTACGACAATTAACTTCCAGGTCACTGGAAAGTCAACAGATAGGTCTGATGTATATTCAACCATAACACAAACCATAACACAACTGTTTAGGTTAGCTAGTAGGTATATGCAACAATTGACTAATTCAAGTAAACCAGAAGGTCAAGCCATTCAAGAGGAATACTAGAATTACTCAATCGATAGTTTTATATTATGTATCAGGTAAACAACCCTAGTGAACCAGAAGGTCAAGCCATTTAGGAGGATCACTTAGGTTATTCATCTGAAAACTTTGTACCATGGAACATTTAAACATCCTTAGTGCACCAGAAGGTCAGGCCATTCGGTTGGGACACTTTAGATATTCCTCCGGTAGGTTGATGATTCTCTGATGACATAATTTCAGGTCACGTATTGAATTAAAAGCATTGGCTATGCCGAGACTTAACCCATCTATAACCAATCAATTGATTTTTACGTAACACCCAATTACTTATATCACTGTATCATGCGTGAAGTACATAGTAGTAGATAGTTTGGTATAGAATATTAAGTATCACTCGGTGTTCATAACGGTGAGCATATAATAAATATAATCATCCATCAACTAAAGGAAGCATATATAAAAATAAATCATAATTAAACATCTGTATTTCCATAACTAAACCAATAATATACATATGTTCACTCTTCACTGAAGGGTAAAAGTGAACTACTCACACCCCATTGTTATAAACAAGCAAGAAGTGCGGGTAAGTTTCATTACAAACTAAAAAAATACAGACACTCCTTCCCCAAGGAATAGTTGCAATACAACCATCCGTAATATCGTTTAAGACACAAAGGTGGCAGAAGTTCAACCCTCCAAGTAGAAGACATAACAGAAATGTAGAAATAACAGAATTCTAGCTAGAAAGTAGGTTGGACAGGATCTTCCCTTGAATTCTTGAATGTCTCTTTGAATTCCTCTTTTTATTGTGCTTGAATTCTCTCCAAAGGTCTCCTAGACTCCCCCTCTCTAACTCACGTTCATGCTGGCTGGATAGTCTTATTTATAGAATTTGAACTGCCTCAACCACTGTCCAGACGGTGTTGATTTGCTGGAATGTGGTGAAGATCTTCCACACTGTTCTAGCATATTCTTGATAATAATACACTTTCCTCCTTTCTGGTTTAGTGCTTTAGCAGATTGCTCCCTAGGATTTTCGCACAAAAACCCTAAAATTTCAGACATTTCAGACATAAACCCTGATTTATGCACTAACCCTAATTTATAATTTTTAACTGTTTTATCTTACAAAATTAATTTATTTAACTATTCTAATTCACATACTAATTAAGGTTAATCACACTCCACAACCTAAACTTTACTGGTCCCTAGTAAAAACAAAACAAAATAAAATAAAATCACTTTTGTAAATTCTCGATTGCATTTAGCATATGCAACAAGCCATTAAACCCCTAAGTGATCTCTAGTGGATGAGTTTTGTCTCGTTAAGGTTTTCAGTGAAGCTACCTACAAACTTCAATAATTTGGAGTTCATAATTCATATTTCTCACAAATAAAATTAAATCAATATTCTTTTGCATTGCTAGAACACTTTCTTTCTCTGATCACTAAAAATACTTAACATGCAACGTTGAAAGGTAGCAAGAGCATTAAATAATCCAATAGACATTCTTTTATAAGCAAAAGCACAAAAAGGACATGTAAATTTGGTTTTTTCTTGATCATTTATTATAATTTCAATCTGATTATAACCAGAATATCCAACTAAAAAATAATAATATGCATGACCAGATATTCTTTCTAAAACTTGATCTAGAAAAGGCAATGAAAAATGATCTTTTCTGATGAAGGAATTTTGCTTTCGATAATCAATACACACACGCCAACTAATGACTATACGCATTGAGACTAATTTATTTTCTTAATTTTTTTATTACAGTAACACCAGACGTTTTAGGGACTACTTATGTATGATTGACCCATTTAATATCAGATATAGGGTAGATAATATTAGTATCTAATAAATTTAAGTACTTCAGCTTGAACTACTTCTTTTAGGTGTGTGTTCAATCTTCTTTGCATCTGGCGAGATGGTTTAGCATCTTCTTCTAAATATATGCAATCAGTACACAAAAGTGGACTTAAACCTTTTATATCTGCTATTGTCCAGCCAATAACATTTTGGTGATTCTTTAGAACTTTTGTTAATTTTTTTTCTTGAATTCTTGATAATTTTGAGGAAATTGTCACTGGATGGATTTTATCTTCCCCCCAAAAGACATATTTTAAGTTAGTTGGGAGTGGTTTTAATTCTTTCTTAAAAAATTTGGCATTGAATTCTACAGACTTAGGCAACAATTTTTTACATTTTCGATTCCATGTTTATATATCTTCAGACTCATTATCAGGTATAGACTCTAATGTATATGATTTTTTTTTCATACAATCATTTTCAAAAAAACTTTGAGTTAACAACTCAATACAATTTACTTCATGTAATTCTTCTTCTTCTTTGGGTTGTTTTGTAATGTTAAAAATATTTAATTCCGAAGTCGTGTTTCCAAATGAAAGTTTCATGACTCCATTCCTACAATTAATTAATGTATTTGATGTAGGTAAGAATGGTCAACCCAAAATAATAGGTATGTATGTAGATGCATGAAAAATTGGTTGTGTATCTAAAACAATAAAATCTACTGAAAAATAGAATTGATCAACTTGGACAAGAACATCCTCCATAATTCCTCATGTAGTTTTTATCAATCGGTTTGCTAATTGTAGTTTAACATTAGTAGGTTTCAACTCACCCAACCCTAATTGTGTATATACCGAATATGACATTAAATTAACACTAGCTCCAAGATCAAACAGAACTTGTTCAATTCAAAATTTTTCAATGATACATAAGACTGTAGGACTTTTTGGATCTTTGTACTTAAGAAGAGTGTTATGCTGTATTATAGCACTAACTTGTTTAGTTAGAAATGCTTTCTTTTGTACATTGATTTTTCTTTTTATCCTGCAAAGATCTTTTAGAAACTTGGCATAACCTGGAACTTGTTTAATTGCATCCAACAAAGGGATGTTAATCTTTAGTTGTTTAAATAGCTCAAGAATTTCATGATCTTTTACAGATGAGGACTTCTTGACCCTTTGAGGAAAAGGAAATGGAATAGAACACGAGTGATCTTTCTCATTTTGTACTTCTGGTTGCTTTCTAGCTGAAGGTTCAGGTTCAAGTGGTTCATTTACAGGAATTGACTTACGTATTTTTTTAGAAATCTTAGGTTTAATGGTCTTGTCAATTAACTTACAATTTCTCAGTGTTGTGATTGCTTGTACTTGACTTGGAGAAGGTTCAGAAGACATAGTATTAGCTTGACTTTGACTTTGTGGAGGTTTAGGTTAAGACTGGAATTTCCCCTTCTCTGATGTACTCAGGGACAGAGTCAAATTAGCTAGATGACTCTTGATATCTTCAATACTCTGCAAAGTTTGAGCTTTAAAATCATTAAATGCTTGAGTTGTTTGAGTGTTAAAACTCATTTGACTCTTAATAAATTGATTTATAGTGTCTTCTAAAGTTCTTTTAGTTGGGGCTTGATAAGGTTGATACTGTTGTTGATTTTGTGGCTGTGTTGGACCTTGTGATTGATTTATAGGTTGTGTGTTTTTCCAACTATATTTTAGATGATTTCTCCGTCCTGAGCTATAGGTTTTAGAATATTTGTTTGGATAAGGCTCAGTATAAGTTGGAATAGCATTAGATTGTTCAATTAAAACTTCTTTAAATGCGGGTATAGTTGGACATTCCGCTGGAAGATGTCCTGACAATACACAAATTTCACAAATTTGGTCAGTGGAAGACACAACAGACACTTGCTTAATTTTTTTCATCTCTAAGGCTTCAAGCTTTCGAGATAAAGTAGCCAGTTTAGCTCTTAAATCATCATCTTCTTTTAACACATATTTTCCTCTTTTGGATGTAGACGACTTAGGTTCCACAATATTTGAAGAAGTCGAGTCCTACATCTGGAAAATCTCAGAAATAGTATCAAAAAATTGGAATGCCTCTTCAGGGTTTTTACTCATAAATTCACCCTAGGCCATCATTTCAACAAATTGTTGCATTGCAGATGGAGGAGCATTATAAAAGAAAACAACCAAAGACCAGTTTTCAAATACATGATGTGGGCAAGCTTGGAGAAGATCCTAAATCTTTCCCAACATTGATAAAAAGTCTCACATTCTTTTATAGAAAAATTCATTATTTGACGTCTCAATGCATTAGTACGATGCACATGAATTTTTTTTAAAAAAAAACTCAGTTTGCAAAACTTCTCAACTTGTGATAGAATTAGCTTTTAAAGAATTAAGCCATTGTTTAGCTGTCTTTCAAAGAAAAAGGAAAATTTTTAGTTGGGCCATTTCAGAATTATCTTGCAAAGTTCCACAGACTTCTTCAAAATCTTTCATATGCACATAAGGGTTTTTAGATTCCAAACCATGGAATTGTGGTAGTAACTGTATTATTCTTGCCTTCATATTGAGATTTGGAGCATCTATTGGAAAAGAAAAACATAATGGCATGTTAGCTTGTCTGGGATGCAAATATCCTTTTAAAGGTCGAACATTCTAAACTACTTCTTGCTCCCTAGGAACAATTTGAGCCATACTTAAATCAAATGATTCTTGTGAAGATGAAGATCATGAAGACGAAGGAGATGACTGATTTATAGAACCTACTGATGAATGAACAAACATAAACTATTAAAAGAAAGTAAAAAATATATAAACATATAATACAAGTAAGCGATGCATGAAAAATTGGTTGTGTATCTAAAACAATAAAATCTACTGGAAAATATAATTGATCAACTTAGGCAAGAATATCCTCCACTATTCCTCGTGGAGTTTTTATAGATTGGTCTGGTAATTGTAGTGTAACATTCGTAGGTTTCAACTCGCCCAACCCAAGTTGTGTATATACTGAATATGACATTAAATTAACACCAGCTCCAAGATCTAGCAGAGATTGTTCAATTCAAAAATTTTCAATGATGCATGAGACTGCAGGACTACCCCGATCTTTGTACTTAAGAAGAGTATTATGTTGTATTATAGCACTAACTTGTTTAGTTAGAAATGCTTTCTTTTGTACATTGGTTTTTCTTTTTACCATGCAAAGATTTTTTAAAAACTTGGCGTAAGCTGGAACTTGTTTAATTGCATCCAATAAAGGAATGTTCATCTTTACTTGTTTAAACAGTTCAAGAATTTCATAATGATCTTTCAAAGATGAGGTCTTTTTAACCCTTTGAGGAACAGGTAATGGAATAGGGCATAGATGATCTTTCTCATTTTGTATTTTTGACTGTTTTTCAACTGAAGGTTCAGGTTCAAGTGGTTCATTTACAGGAATTGACTTACATATTTTTTTAGGAATCTTAGGTTTAATGGTCTTGTCAATCACCTTATCACTTCTTAGTGTTGTGTTGCTTGTACTTGACTTGGATAAGATTCAAAGGACACAATATTAGCTTGACTTTGACTGTTACGGAGGTTTAGGCTGAGATGGGAATTTTCCCTTCTCTAACATACTCAAGGACTGAATCAACTTAGGTAGATGACTCTTGATGTCTTCAATACTTTGTGAAGTTTAAGGTTTAAAATTATTAAATGCTTGAGTTGTTTGAGTATTGAAACTCATTTGACTATGAATAAATTGATTCACAGTATCTTCTAGAATCCTTCTATGTGGGGGTTAATAAGGTTGATATTGTTGTTGAGTCTATGTCTGTGGTGGATCTTATGTTTGATTTGTAGGTTGTGCATTTTTTAAACTAAAATTTGGATGATGTCTCCATCCTAGGTTGTAGGTATCAGAATATAGATTTGGAAAAGGCTTAGTATAAGTTAGAATAGCATTAGATTGTTCAATTAAAAATTCTTTAAATACGGATATAGTTGGACATTCTCCGGTAGGATGTCTTGACAACGCACAAATTTCACATATTTGGTCAATAAAAGACACAAGAGACACTAGTTTAATTTTTTTTTCATTTCTAAGACTTCTAGCTTTCAGGATAAATTAGTCATTTTAGCTCTTAAATCATTATCTTCTATTAATACATGTTTTTCTCTTTCGGATGTAGATGGTTTATTTTCAACAATATTTGAAGAAGTTGAGTTCCATATTTGGGAACTCTCAGAAATAGTATCAAAAAATTGAAATTGCTCTTCAAGATTTTTACTCATAAATTTCCTCTGGGCCATTATTTCAAAAAATTATAGCATTGCAGATGGAAGAGCATCATAACAGAAACCAACTAAAGTCCAGTTTTCAAATGCATGATGTGGATAAGCTTGGAGAAGATCCTTAAATCTTTCCAAACATTGATAAAAAGTTTCTCCTGTTTTTACAGAAACATTCATTATTTGACGTCTTAATACATCAGTACGATGCACAAAAAAAAACCATTTTTGAAAAAATCAGTTTGCAAAGCTTGCCAACTTGTGATAGAATTACCTCTTATAGAATTAAGCCATCGTTTATTTTTATCTTTCAAAGAAAAAGGAAAATTTTTCAATCAGGTCATTTCAGAGTTATCTTGTAGAGTTCCATAGACTTCCTCAAATTCTTTCATATGCACATAGTGTTTTTCAGATTTCAAATCATGGAACTGTGGTAGTGACTTTATTATCCCTGCCTTTATATTAAGATTTGGAGTGTCTATTGGAAAAGCAAAACATAACAGAAAATTGGTACGTGTAGGATGCAAATATTCTCTTAAAGGTCAAGCATTATAAACTACTTCTTGCTCCCTTGGAACATTTTGAGCCATTCTTAAATCAAATGATGCCTGTGAAGATGAAGATGATGAAGATGAAGGAGATGATTGATTTACAGAACCTACTGATGAATTAATAGACATAAACTATTAAAAGAAAACAAAAAATCTATAAACATATAATACAAATAAACAACTTTCCTACTCAAATTAAAACTACCGTAACTCCCTGGCAACGGCGCCAACAACTTGGTTCGACCTATTTCGTGACCTGCTTTATATTATACACCCAAGTATAAGTGGCCGAATTGTAGTTTTCTCGGTTTAAGTCCAAGATCGTTCCAATGAAGAGTTTTAATAACTAAAATTTAAAATAAGAATAGTGAAGTTATTGTTAAAGCAGTGAAACATAAGATAGCTTGTGATGTGAGCTTAGATTGATAACTAGACTGAGTAAAAAAATGCGTAGGTAAGTTGTTAAAAGACACTAATATAAAGGTACCCTTCAGTTTAAGGATCTCATATGCTTTATGTTGGTTAAGTACTGAAAATGCCACCTTACAACAATTAACTCCCAAGTTACTGGAAAGTCAACTGGTAGGTCTAATGTAAATTAAACCATAACACAACAACTATTTAAGTTAGCTGGTGGTATATGCAATAATTAAATAATTCAAGTAAANCAACTTCACTATTCAAATTAAAATTACCGTAACTCCCCGGCAACGGCGCCAAAAAACTTCATTCGACCTATTTTGTGACCTTCTTTATATAATACACCCAAGTATAAGTGGTTGAATTATAGTTTTCTCGGTTAAGTCCAAGATCAATCCCATGAAGAGTTTTAATAATTGGAATTTAAAATAAGAACAGTGAAGTTATTGTTAAAGTAGTGTAACATGAGATAGCCTGTGAGGAGAGCTTACACTGATAACTATACTGAATAAATGAAATGTGTAGGTAAACTGTTAAATACAATAATATGAAAAGTACCCTTCAATTTAAGGATCCCATATTCTTTATATTGGTTAAGTACTAGAAATATCACCTTACAACAATTAACTTCTAGGTCACTATAATTTCAACCGATAGGTCTGATGTATATTAAAACAATAACACAACAACTGTTTAGGTTAGCTGGTATGTATATTCAACAATTGACTAATTCAAGTAAATCAGAAGGTCAAGCGATTAAGGAGGAATACTGGAATTACTCAATCGGCAGTTTTATACTATGTATCAGTTAAACAACCCTAGTGAACTAGAAGGTCAAATCATTCAGGAGGATCACTTAGGTTATTCATCTGACAACTTTGTACCATGCAACAGTTAAACATCCTTAGTGTACCAGAAGGTCAAGCCATTTGGTTGGGACACTTTAGATATTCCACCGGCAAGTTGATAATTCACAGATGACATAATTTTGGGTCACGTATTGAATTGAAAGCATTGGTTATGCCGAGACTTAACTCGTCTATAACCAGTCAATCTATTTTTATGTAACACCTAATTACGTATATTACTGTATCATGCATGAAGCACATAGTAGTAGATAATATGATATAGAATATTAAATACTGCTTGGTGCTCATAACAGTGAGCATATTATAAATATAATCATCCATCAATTAAGGGAGGTATATATAACAATAAAGCATAATTAAACATCAGCAGTTTCATAACTGAACCAATAATATACATATGTTCACTCCTCACTGAAGGGTAAAGGTGAACTACTCACACCCCATTGCAATAAACAAGCAAGAAGTACGGGTAAGTTTCATTACAAACTAAACAAAATATGGACACTCCTTCCCCAAGGAATAGTTGAAATACAACCACCCTTAATATTGGTTAAGACACAAAGGTGGCAGAGGTTCAACCCTCAAAGTAGAAAGACATAACAGAAACATAGAAATAACAGAATTATGGTTGGAAAGTAGGTTGGACAGGATCTCCCCTTGGATTCTTGAATCTCTCTTTGAATTCCTCTTTGTATTGTGTTTGAATTCTCTCCCAAAGGTCTCCTGAATTCCCCCTCTCTAGCTCTCATTCATGCTGGCTGGATAGGCCTATTTATAGGCCAAGGTTGAAGATGCTGGAAGGAGAAGGAATTTGAACTGCCTCAGCCACCGTCTGGACACCATCACCACCGTCCGAACGGTCCTGATTTGCTGGAATGTAGTGAAGATCTTCCACATTGTTCTAGCAGATTCTTGATAATATTACACTTGCCTCCTTACTGGTTTAGTGCTTTAGCATATTGCTCCCCAGGATTTCCACAAAATACCCTGAAATTACACACATAAACCCTGATTTACGCACTAACCCTAATTTACAGTTTTTAACTATTTTATCTTACAAAATTAACTTATTTAACTATTCTATTTCACATACTAATTAAGGTTAATCAACGATCAAAATAAACACTTAACTAAAACTTTAGAAAGATAATAATAAAAGGATACTCTTCAGTTCAGGGATTTAACATGCATTATATTGTTTAGTTATTGGAAATGCTACCTTACAACAATTAACTCCCATTTTACTAGAAAGTCAACTAGTAGGTTTGATGAATATTGCACCATAACACAACAACTGATTAGGTTAACTGTAAGATCTCTGTACTATGCATTAATCAAATAACCCTAGTAAACTAGAAGGTGAGCCATTCAAAAGGTTTACTTAAGTTATTCAATGGGCAGGTTGATGATTCACTAACGACAGAGTTCCGATTTATGCATTAAATCAAAAGCATTGGCTATGGCAAGATTTAACTCATCTATAACCAATCTCCCAATTGTTACATAAAGCCCAACTACGTATATCACTGTATCATACATAAAGTATGTAATAAGTATAGATAGTATGGTATATAGGATTAAGTACCGCTCGGTGATCATAACCATGAGTATATTATAAATATAACCATCCATCAATTAAGGGAGGTGTAAACATTAAAACATAAATAAAACATCGGCATTTCCACAACATAAGCAATATTACACATGTATTCACCCTTCAGTGATGAGTATAAATGGACTACTCACGCACCATTGCTATAGACGAGCAAAAGGAGTGAAATAATCCCATTACAATCGAAACAAAATACAAAACAAATCCTTCCCCGAGGAATAGTTGAAACACTGCCACCCTTATTACGGGCTATGACACAAAAGTGGGAGAGGTTCAACCCTCCAAGTAGAAAGGATACACTGAAATGTAGAAGTAGAGACAGTTCTTGCTGAAAAGTGGATCTCACAGGGTCTCACTCCTCTGTTTCTCTCTCTCTCTCTCCTTCCTCACTGTCTGGAATAAAATCTGGCGAATCTCTTCCAAATGAAGCTGAAGCAGCCTATTTATAGGCACTAGAAGGATCTCTTAAGGCTGCAGAATCCCAGTTGACCAATCAGATGAATTTGCAGCTTAACTAGACCAATGGGATGAAGAGAAAGAACTAAGGTGGTTTAGGGACCGTTTGGACGCCACCACCACTGTCCGGACGGTGGCAATCCTCTGGATTTTTCATACCATGTTGTTCCTTGTTTGATGTATTCATGTGGTAATTACACTTGCATACCTTTCCATATTCTACTTGTACACTTTATCCCTCTTGAATTTGCGTAATTCCATACGAAACACTACAAAATATCAAACTTCCGGATTAACCCTAATTTCCGTAGCTTAGTTATCTTAACCTACTTTAATTACACAATTTAATTTAAAAACTAATTCATTAACACATTATTTTGGGTTAATCATGCAGTCAAATCTATCATCAACTGGAATGTATGGCTGCTCTTCCTGTTGTTGAGGCTCTTATGGTGGATGAAAATCTGCACCTCCCGGGAATGGATCTTCTTGTGGTACTGGTGGTGCCTCCGGTGGATGAAAGTAGGGATTGCCTTCACACAATTTTTAGATCATCAAAGTTTTAGAGAAAGAATGTCAAGAGGTAGGAGATGAAGTTCTAGAGGGAGAAAGCTGGGTTTTACATTTTACTTCACCATTTTCATTGTAGTAAGCTCCATTTCACATACTATCTTTCCCTTTTGCACTTTAATTCTTTTAATCAAGTTGTAATTGAGCTTAGCTAAGTTTCTTGTGGTTCATTTCTACATTTAGGTTTTATTTCCTTTAAGCTTTACGTTTTGGAAATGAATATCTTCTCTCTTGTAGTTTAAACCTTCTTTTACATTAATACAAGTCTATGTTTGATTTCACTACTATGTTTCTCTACTTAGTGTTTGCTCTTGCCTTTTCTATGCATAGTTAAACCTTTAGTTGGCTAATCCAAGAGGGATTTCCTCTTAGGTATATGAAATCGTCCCTCTTTCTTTCTTCCTCGTAGTGTAAAGTTTTTGGTTTGACTTGGTTAAGTGCAGACGTGGTTGTGGATTTTTGATACACCGCAGACTTGTTACGCGGTATGCTCTTGCCCAACACAACTACATTAATCTCTCACTTCCTATGAATCAATCAAACACTAAGACACCATTAGTTGAATGAAATAAGTTGATTTGACTTTCCCATTGGAATGATCTCTNCGGTATGCTCTTGCCCAACACAACTACATTAATCCCTCACTTCCTATGAATCAATCAAACACTGAGACACCATTAGTTGAATGAAATAAGTTGATTTGACTTTCCCATTGGAATGATCTCTGTGGATTAGCCAACCTTGCATATTTTTTAACTCACAACTTACCAAATTTCAAATCATAAGATTTTTCAATTTTCGCTTTTCATTTTTTTGCAAATCACTCTTCAAAAACACTCGACCTCGCTTTCTCTAAGGAGGCGACCTTGGAATAGTCATTCCAAGTAAAACACGACATTGCAAGTCCCTCTATGATTGGAGAGCGTTTTTGCACACATGCATGTTTTTGTTCATCCACACACAATTTTTCCACTTCTTGCATTAAACTCAAGGGAGAGTGACACTCACCAATCTCTATAAGCTATATACACACACAATCGAGTTCATGTTGGAGGTTGGGGAAAAAGATATCAAACAGAAGTCCACGATATGAGGTGGCTCGTGTGTCTCGGGGTTTGACTATTTTTAGAAATTCACATGAAGCTATATACTTTCAATATTTTAAACAAATGAAAGATAAACAATTTTAAGTTAAAATTTTTTAACCATATCAAGCATCACAGAAAGAAAGGACTTGGAATCCATAGTGTGGTTCTAAGCAACTTAGCGGGATTATCAAAAGTTGTCTTTGATCGTTGCTACAAAAAAAAAAGAAAAAAAGAAAAAAACATTGTGTTGAAAAAACAAATTAATGGTAATTTTGTATTAAAAACTATAAATGTCACTGAAATATATATTAGTTTACCTTGAATTTTTTATCCTTGTAGACATGCTCTATTATATAAATCCAATCCTCCTGACTAACTTCTCGATAAGACTTACTTTTCGGGTCCACTCCAGACACCACTAAGAAAATTCTTGTTGATGTCTTCTATGAACATCCTGTTCATTTTGCTCTCGCAATAGGTTTTTGTACTCTACTTACAAAAAAATGTGATTGTAAGTATTAAATAATAGACAACATTTAAAAAAAAAACTTTGAAAATCTTGAATTCATATATGTTAAAGTAAACTTACTCCAGATTCGAATTTACCTCGGGGTTGTTACGTAAGACGAACCACTGAGCCATATCACGATCCTTCTGTGACACCTCGATTACATTTGTTATTGGTCCAAAGGGACGGACATTTTTTGAGAACACCATCAACCCCGAACTACGTTCACCGCCATCATTATTTCATTCCACACGATTAATTACAGTTTCCATCCCATTTAGACATAGTGAGCANCATTTTACTTCTCAACAACTGGTATGATGTATCATAATTACAAACTATGCATGCCATATAACATGTAACCATAAGCAGGAAAGTCATTAATAGTCTACATAACAANTGAACTACGTTCACCGCCATCATTATTTCATTCCACACGATTAATTACAGTTTCCATCCCATTTAGACATAGTGAGCAAATAGTCAAACACTCATTTACAATTTAAGCTTTCGCGATCGAACCTTCAAGATGAGCTTGATTGCCAACATACTTCTTAAAGTGCCAAGGTACCTTTATACAATAGAAGTACAATTAGATTTAAGTCAGCAATACGTGTAGTGATATCAAATGGATGATTACCATTCAATCGGATACATCCACCGATAATGAATTGGTCTGGTAAGCATTGCCTCCCGAGGTAAGTGCATAGCTAAATGGACCATAACATCAAAGAATGCTGGTGGAAAAATCTTTTCCAACTTGCAAAGTATTAAAGCAATTCGATCATGTGATGTCNTGAAATATTTAATTGCCACATGCATATAATGTTTGTCACTTTAATTCATCAAACAGTGATATTCATATTGAGTCAATAAGCTCGGTGAATTGGGATACGATGTTATTTGTATGGTGAAAATTTATTATTAAAGGAAACCACGTCCTAGTATTTAAATGGGTTGAAAATGTCCTCTTGANGAACATAACAATCATGATTTTTCAAACCCGATACTTTTCCATCCTTAGTACTTAGAGATCTTTAGATATTAGATGCATAGCCATTAGGATACTTTGCAGATTTTAGGAACTCACAAAAGCCATGTCTTTCNCTCAAGGAATTAAAGAAGTCAATTAAATATAATTGTCAGTAATTTATTTAATTGATGGACATATATAAACTTAAACGTGGGGATATTATTAAGTATATAATAATAAAGAGCTCGAATATAATTTTAAGATAAGACTTAGGAGATCAATAATAAGTTTTTAGTGGACTGACTTATTATTAATGGGATGTAGGATGTTTATTCTAGGTTGAACATAGGATTCCTAGGCCCAGTGAAAGCCTGGTCCTTATTTCTCCTTACATTTTTTGTCGTAGCCTATATATAGACGTCTAGGCTCTCTAAATCAGCATTTATTCTTTACTCATATTTTTGAGAGAGGTTGAAAAGAAGAGCAAAAGTTCGGAGGTTCTAGTAGCCCACTCTACATCCAGAATTTAACATTGGGATATATACGATAGAATCCTGCGAGGTTTGTCAAGCTGTCTTCCATGTTCGTTATTGGGTTCTACGTTCATGCTGAGACGAGATCAAGCCAGAGTGATCTCGAAGGTAAACCCTAATTCCGCTTTCTACAGTTTTAAAGGAAAATTTTTGGTATTCGATACATACAAGTTGTCAATGGTTCTTAGGATTTTCATTCCAACAGTATCATGCATGAAGTACGTAATAACGTAAAGATGAACTAGTATATAGCAATAAGTTTAGCTCAATACTCCTAACCATAAGCATATAGTCATATGACACTAAACGAAAATAATAACAACTATCTATCAATTAAGAGAGGTATAAACATTAACGCATAGGTAAAATATCTGCATTCTCATAACACAAATAATATTACATACATCTTCACCCTTTAATAAAGAGTATAAATAACTACTCACTTCATTTCTATAGATAAGCAAGAAGGGTGAAATAATTTTATTGCAACGTACCACAAAATCAAAAACAATGCAAGAAATCCTTCCCCGAGGAATAGTTGAAANTATTTTACTTCTCAACAACTGGTATGATGTATCATAATTACAAACTAGGCATGCCATATAACATGTAACCATAAGCAGGAAAGTCATTAATAGTCTACATAACAATTGTACACATTTAAAAAGTCTCTTTGCTACATGCATCATAAGTGACCTGATTTAAATCACACACCCAAGTATAAGTGGTCAAATTATAGTATTACTTAGTTAAGTCTTAGGTCGAACCCACAGAGAGCTATCTGTTGGAATTTAAAATAGCAAATGTAAGATTGTCGTGCACGTAGTGTGCTTTATAATAGATTGTGGTGTAAACTTAGAACTGGTAAATAAATACTTAAACTTACCGTTGATAACAATAATTAAAAAGATACTCTTTAGTTTGAGGATCCAACATGCATTTTATTGCGTGATTATGAAAATGTCACCTTACAATAATTAACTTCCAATATTCTGGCATATTCTGTCTTGACTGTAGGAGACTGTTTGATGTCTCGGATTATTTTACTAGTACACTTTGTATATTGAATAGACCCATGTTGAGGTTATTATCTTTTACTGGTTCAATAAGATAATAAATACCTCATGATTATTATGATTGCTTATGCTCTTAATTCTGAAATATTTAATTGCCACATGCATATAATGTTTGTCACTTTAATTCATCAAACAGTGATATTCATATTGAGTCAATAAGCTCGGTGAATTGGGATACGATGTTATTTGTATGGTGAAAATTTATTATTAAAGGAAACCACGTCCTAGTATTTAAATGGGTTGAAAATGTCCTCTTGAGAAAGCTCATAAGTTTTGTACATAAATAAGTTGAGTGGTAAGGTCTCAAGGAATTAAAGAAGTCAATTAAATATAATTGTCAGTAATTTATTTAATTGATGGACATATATAAACTTAAACGTGGGGATATTATTAAGTATATAATAATAAAGAGCTCGAATATAATTTTAAGATAAGACTTAGGAGATCAATAATAAGTTTTTAGTGGACTGACTTATTATTAATGGGCTGTAGGATGTTTATTCTAGGTTGAACATAGGATTCCTAGGCCCAGTGAAAGCCTGGTCCTTATTTCTCCTTACATTTTTTGTCGTAGCCTATATATAGACGTCTAGGCTCTCTAAATCAGCATTTATTCTTTACTCATATTTTTGAGAGAGGTTGAAAAGAAGAGCAAAAGTTCGGAGGTTCTAGTAGCCCACTCTACATCCAGAATTTAACATTGGGATATATACGATAGAATCCTGCGAGGTTTGTCAAGCTGTTTTCCATGTTCGTTATCGGGTTCTACGTTCANTCCACAATCTCTTCAATATGCCATTTGATATTCATACAATTCTTACATAGACACCAAATTTTTTCATTTCTTCTCGCTCATGGCATTGCAAATATAATAAACAACTACACCCTATCAATGTATTGCTTACTCAATATTTTCCTAACTGTCATCCAAATCTTATTCATTTCAATGTNCATTCTCATATCCACACGCTTATCCTTGTACCATCTCATATCTATTATAGCCTTCCTAGACAAGTATAGCCTCTATAACTATGGTTTCAATGGAAAATAATGCAGAATCTTATGAGGAATCTTCTTACCTTTTGTCATCATTGACCTTGTATCTAGACTCTGCAAATTCTGGACAATTTTCTCAATTTTCATTCTCTTTCCAAAATAGTGTGCAATCATACTTACATGCATGAATGGGAACATAGCCCAAACCTAAAGCTCGTAAGAACTTCTTAGCATCATAAACAAATTTTGGAAGTATGTTGCCTTTTGGTAGAAAAAATTTCAATATCTCTAACAACATGTTGAATGACTTATTACTCCACTTGTTCAATACCTTCACATGAAGTAATTTTACAACCGCCGATAGCAGAGTAAATTCAGCGCAGCCCAGATACACCTCATGTCGAGCATCTTGCACTAATTTTTCAAAATTATCCACATCCTCTCTATCACCACAATCACCAATTTCCCCAAAATTTGTTCCCCCCAAACAATGTCCATGATATCTTGGACAATTTCATCGAGGTTATTATCCCCATTGTATATGTTCGAAGGCACAGTTCTCCGTGGTGTACCTACACCATGTAAGAAGCCATAATCCCTTTCCAGCACAAACGTGTTCCCACAATCTCTTCAATATGCCATTTGATATTCATACAATTCTTACACAGACACCAAATTTTTTCATTTCTTCTCGCTCATGGCATTGCAAATATAATAAACAACTACACCCTATCAATGTATTGCTTACTCAATATTTTCCTAACTGTCATCCAAATCTTATTCATTTCAATGTTCCTACGAATATTATATGCATGATTAAATACATTATATATACTAGCATATATGCTTCACTAAAAATATCCCAACTGTGTTATACAATTTTAAAACACCACTAAACTTCCTAAAATTTAAACATGCATTATGTTTGACATAATTTTATCACCGTCACATCATACGAACTTTATAAATTCGTCACATCTTTCTACAATAGCATGAAATTGTAATTTAATGCATTCGGATAAAAATCATGAAATTGAAATTGAATTCATTTAACTGCCATGAAAATGAAATTATTTAACTTATCATAAATTAAAATTAAAATTTAACTCAAAAATTAAAAAGGGGCAAAGTGTCATCTAGATGTCGCAAAGTACAAAGAGTCATTCACAAAAAGATGAATAGTCACCTGAATATCGCAGGGGCAAATCTATCATGTGTTGACCAAGTCTTTATGTGTGTGTGAGAGAGAGAGATAGAGGGAGAGAGAAACAGAGGGAAAGAGAGAGAGAGAGATCCCATTGAATATATTATGCAAGAGAAACAATAGTGTAACTTTACATTGCTATGTTTAAGTTTAAATATGTAAAAAAACAAATAACAAATTTGAATTCGGATAAATAGTTAAAATATCAATTCATCCGTAGCAAACAAATTCTAATTGTGATGGATTTAGAACAAAATTAAATTCTCTTGTCCCTACCCCTTGTCAATAATACTTATTCCAAGTAAATGAACAAAAATAAATATNCCCACAATCTCTTCAATATGCCATTTGATATTCATACAATTCTTACACAGACACCAAATTTTTTCATTTCTTCTCGCTCATGGCATTGCAAATATAATAAACAACTACACCCTATCAATGTATTGCTTACTCAATATTTTCCTAACTGTCATCCAAATCTTATTCATTTCAATGTTCCTACGAATATTATATGCATGATTAAATACATTATATATACTAGCATATATGCTTCACTAAAAATATCCCAACTGTGTTATACAATTTTAAAACACCACTAAACTTCCTAAAATTTAAACATGCATTATGTTTGACATAATTTTATCACCGTCACATCATACGAACTTTATAAATTCGTCACATCTTTCTACAATAGCATGAAATTGTAATTTAATGCATTCGGATAAAAATCATGAAATTGAAATTGAATTCATTTAACTGCCATGAAAATGAAATTATTTAACTTATCATAAATTAAAATTAAAATTTAACTCAAAAATTAAAAAGGGGCAAAGTGTCATCTAGATGTCGCAAAGTACAAAGAGTCATTCACAAAAAGATGAATAGTCACCTGAATATCGCAGGGGCAAATCTATCATGTGTTGACCAAGTCTTTATGTGTGTGTGAGAGAGAGAGATAGAGGGAGAGAGAAACAGAGGGAAAGAGAGAGAGAGAGATCCCATTGAATATATTATGCAAGAGAAACAATAGTGTAACTTTACATTGCTATGTTTAAGTTTAAATATGTAAAAAAACAAATAACAAATTTGAATTCGGATAAATAGTTAAAATATCAATTCATCCGTAGCAAACAAATTCTAATTGTGATGGATTTAGAACAAAATTAAATTCTCTTGTCCCTACCCCTTGTCAATAATACTTATTCCAAGTAAATGAACAAAAATAAATATTTGATACTCACAAAAATAGAAGAATATATTTTTGTTACCTTGTTTGACTTAATAATGTGGTTTCATTGGAACCATTGGATCAACACCAAATTTTAATGGTTGATGTGGAATTTACAGTCAATTCAAAGATTATAATGAATTATGTCAACAAATTAAATCATAATAGCATTACTCATAGCAAAAATGACATGAGTTTTCTATTCAATTCGTATGACTATTGATACTTTTTTTTCCCATGGATGAAGAATTAGGGAACTTCTACACAAAAAAAAAATAATGAATACAAGTTAGCAAAGTCATCTCGTGCTTTCCTTATTCTACAAGGCCGAAGTTCTGAAGTCAAAGTGTCGGAAAAANTATTCTCATATCCACACGCTTATCCTTGTACCATCTCATATCTATTATAGTCTTCCTAGACAAGTATAGCCTCTATAACTATGGTTTCAATGGAAAATAATGCAGAATCTTATGAGGAATCTTCTTAGCTTTTGTCATCATTGACCTTGTATCTAGACTCTACAAATTCTGGACAATTTTCTCGTTTTTCATTCTCTTTCCAAAATAGTGTGCAATCATACTTACATGCATGAATGGGAACATAGCCCAAACCTAAAGCTTGTAAGAACTTCTTAGCATCATAAACAAATTTTGGAAGTATGTTGCCTTTAGGTAGAAAAAATTTCAATATCTCTAACAACATGTTGAATGACTTATTACTCCACTTGTTCAATACCTTCACATGAAGTAATTTTACAACCGCCGATAGCAGAGTAAATTCAGCGCAGCCCAGATACACCTCATGTCAAGCATCTTGCACTAATTTTTCAAAATTATCCACATCCTCTCTATCACCACAATCACCAATTTCCCCAAAATTTGTTCCCCCCAAACAATGTCCATGACATCTTGGACAGTTTCACCGAGGTTATTATCCCCATTGTATATGTTCGAAGGCACAGTTCTCCGTGGTGTACCTACACCATGTAAGAAGCCATAATCCCTTTCCAGCACAAACGTGTTCCCACAATCTCTTCAATATGCCATTTGATATTCATACAATTCTTACACAGACACCAAATTTTTTCATTTCTTCTCGCTCATGGCATTGCAAATATAATAAACAACTACACCCTATCAATGTATTGCTTACTCAATATTTTCCTAACTGTCATCCAAATCTTATTCATTTCAATGTTCCTAAGAATATTATATGCATGATTAAATACATTATATATACTAGCATATATGCTTCACTAAAAATATCCCAACTGTGTTATACGATTTTAAAACACCACTAAACTTCCTAAAATTTAAACATGCATTATGTTTGACATAATTTTATCACCGTCACATCATACGAACTTTATAAATTCGTCACATCTTTCTACAATAGCATGAAATTGTAATTTAATGCATTCGGATAAAAATCATGAAATTGAAATTGAATTCATTTAACTGCCATGAAAATGAAATTATTTAACTTATCATAAATTAAAATTAAAATTTAACTCAAAAATTAAAAAGGGGCAAAGTGTCATCTAGATGTCGCAAAGTACAAAGAGTCATTCACAAAAAGATGAATAGTCACCTGAATATCGCAGGGGCAAATCTATCATGTGTTGACCAAGTCTTTATGTGTGTGTGAGAGAGAGAGATAGAGGGAGAGAGAAACAGAGGGAAAGAGAGAGAGAGAGATCCCATTGAATATATTATGCAAAAGAAACAATAGTGTAACTTTACATTGCTATGTTTAAGTTTAAATATGTAAAAAAACAAATAACAAATTTGAATTCGGATAAATAGTTAAAATATCAATTCATCCGTAGCAAACAAATTCTAATTGTGATGGATTTAGAACAAAATTAAATTCTCTTGTCCCTACCCCTTGTCAATAATACTTATTCCAAGTAAATGAACAAAAATAAATATTTGATACTCACAAAAATAGAAGAATATATTTTTGTTACCTTGTTTGACTTAATAATGTGGTTTCATTGGAACCATTGGATCAACACCAAATTTTAATGGTTGATGTGGAATTTACAGTCAATTCAAAGATTATAATGAATTATGTCAACAAATTAAATCATAATAGCATTACTCATAGCAAAAATGACATGAGTTTTCTATTCAATTCGTATGACTATTGATACTTTTTTTTCCCATGGATGAAGAATTAGGGAACTTCTACACAAAAAAAAAATAATGAATACAAGTTAGCAAAGTCATCTCGTGCTTTCCTTATTCTACAAGGCCAAAGTTCTGAAGTCAAAGTGTCGGAAAAAAATACCTTTGTTTGTCATTTAAGTTAGGAGCAACATGCTTCCTAACTGAAATGCCTAGCTAGATTGGTGCTACCAATCTGGGGTTGGGATTTTTTTTATGACGATATGGTTACATTAGATCCACATTCTTACATAATTTAATTAAGATATTTTTAATCAATACTTGGATTCAACTTATGGGAAAACTAAAAAGCGTTTTAGTAAGTTACAGATTTTTTTTCCTTACGTACATAGATTATTTATTTTCGGTAAAGAAGCTATTCACAATGCTCAAACCACGACCAATTCTAAATACAACATTCTAACTTCATGTTGTAATAAGTGTCAAGTATATATTAAGAGACACGATATTTACAAGAGCAATGCTATTAGGACCTAATTTACTATGACCTTTGGATTGACTGTGAGCTCTATTAAACATTAGAATTTGGTGCTGATCGAATAGTTCCAATAAAATCACAATATTAGGTCAACAAATTAGATCAGATTTTTAAATCCAAATAACATTCCTCTATTTACAATGACAAGTGTCTAATTGTCAAGTATATAAGAGAGAGAGAGATGGTAGGTTGCAACTACACGTTTTGCTTAACTTCAAATGCAATCCATTACCTGAGATTTAAAAAAAATTACCCAACAAAACCTATGAGTTTGTTAAAGGAAGGAACCATTCTTTTGATGCCTTTTTTTCTAATCGGCAATCATAAAAATTACCCACCTAGCAACCATGCTTACGGTGCCATTTTTTTTAATTTGAAATCCTTAATTGCTATTTGTAACACACTTGGGGACCTAATCTAGAAACCTAATCAATTACAGCCCTTGGATTAAGAGTGGTTTCCATCTACCATTGAACCTCACAATTTATCCAAAAACTAGAATAAATTAAGATTCTAATAAGTGTATATAACAAGTGCCTAATTGTCAAGTATACAATCACAGGATATAGAATAATTGTTGAATTTTATCTTTTGGGTTCTAATCGCACTAACATCTTCCTAATTAGTACTAGGCATGCAATAGTCAAAAATCATAAGCTATTCATACAAATCAAACTAGCAGCTAGAATTCATGCTGAAGAAGAAGAAAAATCTAAGTTATTTTAAGAAGTAAAATTCTGAATAGAAACAAAATTCAGTATTTTTCATTCTTCAATTTCATCAGTAATTACTTTCCGAATATAAAAAATCAAGTTCAAATCACCAGAAACACAACTAAATCGCATGGATCCCAAAAAATTTCGTTGTAATTAAAGTTACGGCATCAATGACTCTACCCAAGGACAATTTGAATTATGGAAGCATGTGCATATATGTGTGTGTGTGTATGTGTATAGCTTTAATTTATTATTTATGTGTTGAGTGTGTGTGAGAGAGAGACACATACCTTTTGGATTCTAAGCTTGGAGAATGGTGGCTAGGAAGAAGAAGAAAAAAGAATCTTTATATATATTGTAAAATCCGGAAAAATTTAAAATTTTATTGTGAAAGGCAAAATGGTAATTAGCCATTGTAGTACGGGTTAAAAACTCAAATTTTTATACAACTCGATTGACGAAATAAACCTCACTATTGGATTCGTCTCTCAAAATCTAATTATCTAGTCAATTTTTGTTGAATTCTAAGACAGTCAATTTTTTTTGTATTTTACGATGCGATCGGGTATCGTGTGACCAAAATAAAAAAGATCAAGTTTTAATTGCGAAACATAAAAAATAATTAAAATTTAGTTCAGATAAAATATTTTGAACATAACACGAAATGAGATTTAATTGATTTGGGATAAAATTGGATCAGTAAAAAGGCAGGATGTGTAGCGTAACGAGGGCCAAGTATTAAAGGGTATAAATAGGGGAGAAAATCAGATTTTTCTCCTCATTTACACCAGATTTTNTCAATGACTCTACCCAAGGACAATTTGAATTATGGAAGCATGTGCATATATGTGTGTGTCTGTGTATGTATAGCTTTAATTTATTATTTATGTGTTGAGTGTGTGTGAGAGAGAGACACATACCTTTTGGATTCTATGCTTGGAGAATGGTGGCTAGGAAGAAGAAGAAAAAACGAATCTTTATATATATTGTAAAATCCGGAAAAATTTAAAATTTTATTGTGAAAGGCAAAATGGTAATTAGCCATTGTAGTACGGGTTAAAAACTCAAATTTTTATACAACTCGATTGACGAAATAAACCTCACTATTGGATTCGTCTCTCAAAATCTAATTATCTAGTCAATTTTTGTTGAATTCTAAGACAGTCAATTTTTTTTGTATTTTATGATGCGATCGGGTATCGTGTGACCAAAATAAAAAAGATCAAGTTTTAATTGCGAAACATAAAAAATAATTAAAATTTAGTTCAGATAAAATATTTTGAACATAACACGAAATGAGATTTAATTGATTTGGGATAAAATTGGATCAGTAAAAAGGCAGGATGTGTAGCGTAACGAGGGCCAAGTATTAAAGGGTATAAATAGGGGAGAAAATCAGATTTTTCTCCTCATTTACACCAGATTTTNACAGCCCTTGGATTAAGAGTGGTTTCCATCTACCATTGAACCTCACAATTTATCCAAAAACTAGAATAAATTAAGATTCTAATAAGTGTATATAACAAGTGCCTAATTGTCAAGTATACAATCACAGGATATAGAATAATTGTTGAATTTTATCTTTTGGGTTCTAATCGCACTAACATCTTCCTAATTAGTACTAGGCATGCAATAGTCAAAAATCATAAGCTATTCATACAAATCAAACTAGCAGCTAGAATTCATGCTGAAGAAGAAGAAAAATCTAAGTTATTTTAAGAAGTAAAATTCTGAATAGAAACAAAATTCAGTATTTTTCATTCTTCAATTTCATCAGTAATTACTTTCCGAATATAAAAAATCAAGTTCAAATCACCAGAAACACAACTAAATCGCATGGATCCCAAAAAATTTCGTTGTAATTAAAGTTACGGCATCAATGACTCTACCCAAGGACAATTTGAATTATGGAAGCATGTGCATATATGTGTGTGTCTGTGTATGTATAGCTTTAATTTATTATTTATGTGTTGAGTGTGTGTGAGAGAGAGACACATACCTTTTGGATTCTATGCTTGGAGAATGGTGGCTAGGAAGAAGAAGAAAAAACGAATCTTTATATATATTGTAAAATCCGGAAAAATTTAAAATTTTATTGTGAAAGGCAAAATGGTAATTAGCCATTGTAGTACGGGTTAAAAACTCAAATTTTTATACAACTCGATTGACGAAATAAACCTCACTATTGGATTCGTCTCTCAAAATCTAATTATCTAGTCAATTTTTGTTGAATTCTAAGACAGTCAATTTTTTTTGTATTTTACGATGCGATCGGGTATCGTGTGACCAAAATAAAAAAGATCAAGTTTTAATTGCGAAACATAAAAAATAATTAAAATTTAGTTCAGATAAAATATTTTGAACATAACACGAAATGAGATTTAATTGATTTGGGATAAAATTGGATCAGTAAAAAGGCAGGATGTGTAGCGTAACGAGGGCCAAGTATTAAAGGGTATAAATAGGGGAGAAAATCAGATTTTTCTCCTCATTTACACCAGATTTTATAATAGATAGATAGAGAGAGAGAGAGAGGGAGAGAGAGAGAGAGAAACTCAACGAAATCTCAAGCTTCTTCTTGTGATATAGGGCCAACTATTCGTCAGATCACTTCGGACCAAGAACAAGAGTTGTTCTACGTGACGAGAGCTACATCTATGTATCAAAAATCATGAAATTTGCTAAAGTCTTAAGAACAGAATTTTTGAAATCAAGGTTTAGAGTTTGAGTTGGGTTTCTTGGTGCTTCAAGAGGTAGTGTTCCTTTCCTAACTAGGTTTATTTTCAACCTAGGGTTGAAATATGAAATGGGTAGAGTGTTAGAGATCTCATCTCATGTATGACGCATACCTTTTGTAGTTGAAATGTGGAAAATGAGTATAAGAATTGTTAAAATCAATTCTTGCATGAATTGGATTTTGGTGAAATTGTTCATTGGAATTTCAAGATAAATGTGTTGATTTGGGCATGTTATGTGTTTACATGATTTTGTGTCTTTTGGGTGTTTGATAAGATGCCTTGATTGATATGAGTATATTATTTGAATAAATTTGATATAACATGTTTTAATGATGTTGTAAATTGTAATTATATGTTTATGATATAATTAAAAATTGGGAATGTTGAATGAAATTGAGTATTGTTCATATTGTACTCATGACATATTGAACATGACATGAAAATTACAATTGTACATTACATTGCATATACATGAGAAACATCACATTCGTGGGCATGTCACATTAGTGTGGGTGTGTGCATGGTTTTGATCAAACACCATTCTTTGAGTATGATACGTAGGCTCGGGAAGATTGGACCAAGGTTCGACTAAGTGGCACGGGTTACATTGAAAAGTAGGGTCGGGGTTAGTAAGAAGTGCTATATTATCTCTTGAGTGCAAGGCCTAGTGATTTGGCTATGCACTCCATCGGAATTGAGTCTATAAAGTGTGTCGGTGTTTGTGGAGCCGTTAGTGGTAGTCCATAAATGCCATGTCGGATGGGTACCAGTTGGTAGAATTTCATAAATACCCACCCGAAGAAAGACCCAGGATTTAGTCATTGGATATGCAACATCAATGGTGGGGGCATGGAATGTCTGGATGCATGCGCATGGTATGACATGTGCTATGGGAGCCGGTGGAGGGCTTAGGTTGCATTGCATATGAGTCTCACCTCATAACATGTCATACCATTAGGACATTCATTTCTTAAATTGTAAGGGTTGGAGAGTAGCCTCTTTAGGAGACACCCTATTGGACTTGACTCATCCTTTATGAGTATAACATTTTAGGTGCAGGACAAGCGCAGGTGGACGACCCTCATATAGGACCTTGTTAAGAAGAAGCCGAGATGTGGCTTTAAGGTTGCATTTTATAAAAAAATGGTGTAAATTATTTTGGAGTTGTAATATTGTTTACAGGGTTGTATAATGAACTTTTATGGACTATATTGTGAGTATAATTTGATATTATTTGAGTTTTGCTGAATGTTGTATGAGATTAGATAAGTTGAAAGTTGAAAATGGAAAGAATTAGGGAATTCTAGGTCCATGTACCATTACCAAAGTGACTAGGTACTGGTACCAAGATGACCCAAGTACCAGTACCTAAACTTGTGGGCACTAGTACTTAAATTTGAGTGGGCTCAAATACCAATACCATGACGTATAGGTACCGGTACTTAGCAAATAGTGAGCTCAAGTATCGATACGTAGATGATTAANTAGTACTATGACATATAGGTACCGGTACTTAGCAAATAGTGAGCTCAAGTATCGATACGTAGATGATTAAGTACCGGTACCTAGCAGGTTAAAGGAACTAGTAGATAGAAGGCTTAGGTACCGGTACCACGTATATGAGGTACCGGTACCTCTTTCAGAATTTTTAAAATTTGAATATAGCTTGGCCAAGCCTTCAGGCCTTGGGCCTTCTTGTTTAAAGGATGAAATTGGAATAATACTAAGGATAAATTGATGTACATTGGACCTTGGAATGGTCGACAGCTTGGTATTAGAGCCTAGATTCTTAATTTACCTAGGGCTTGTAGGTCATGGGTTTAGGCATTGCATCCATTATGCATTACATGTTATGTGCATTAAAATGTTACTTATTGTGTGCTATGTGAATTATATGCATGATTGAGTAGGAATGGAAATGAGACACTAGGGTTAGAAAACATAGACTTGGGGGTCAGAAAATAAAGAACGGGAAGGTTCATAGTTAAGGTGTTTACTGGTGGACGACATACCCTATACTAGTGAGACAATAAGAGAAATCTCAATTTTTAGAATTTGATCCCTAAATTTGGGATACTAGGTTTGTTCTTTATTACTATCTAACATGTGTGTAAAGGGCAAATAGAGGAAGAGGACACCAAAATGGTTGAGGAAGTTGAAGGAACAACAATAAACCATTATTGGCCTTTGGCCAACAAGCCTTCATGGAGGCTATAGGCACAATGGCTGCCATTTTTTTGCAAGCCAGTGCCAATGAGGGTCAAGGACGCTTGAGTAACCTCCAAAATTTAAGGCATATAAGCCACCAACTTTTATGGGAGGGGCGGATCCGTTGGTGGCCGACTATTGGTTCCAACAAGTGGACAAAATCTTGGAGGCTACGGAGATCACATCCCATGCTACTAAGATAAGGCTAGCTGCGTTCCATCTTGAAGGAGAGGCTCATGTATGGTGGGATTGGGCAAAGGCCTCAAAGAACATAGAGGCAATGACTTGGAGAGAGTTCCAAGAGCTCTTCATAGGCAAGTATTTCTTGTCGGCTGTTCAGCAAGCGAAAGCCCAGGAATTCTTGGACTTAAAGCAAGGGAACATGACAACAATAGAATACGTGGATAAGTTCACCGAGTTAGCCCGTTTTGCTGATGACTGTATGGCCACAGACTTGGCCAGAGTGAGGAGGTTTGAGGATGGTTTGAAGTTGCCCATCTGGGAAAACATTGTGGGCCACTGCCTACAAGACTTAGACTCAATGGTTGAGACAGTCATGACCATTGAGAGGGAAGTGGAAGACGCACGGAGCATCCAAGAGGCAAGTACTAAAGACAAGAAGAAGGAGGGTCAATCCTCTTCTTCTAGTTTAGGGAAGAAGCAAAAGACTTCTAACCCACAAGGGTATCAGGGGTAGGGCCGTGGCTACCAAGGGCAGGGTCAATCCTCCCAAGGTGGAAGAAACTTTAGTGCCACTTACTAGGCGGGTCAGAGGACTTGTTTCATATGCCACCAACTGGNGAAAGGCCTCAAAGAACATAGAGGCAATGACTTGGAGAGAGTTCCAAGAGCTCTTCATAGGCAAGTATTTCTGGTCGGCTGTTCAGCAAGCGAAAGCCCAGGAATTCTTGGACTTAAAGCAAGGGAACATGACATCAATAGAATACGTGGATAAGTTCACCGAGTTAGCCCATTTTGCTGATGACTATATGGCCACAGACTTGGCCAGAGTGAGGAGGTTTGAGGATGGTTTGAAGATGCCCATCTGGGAAAACATTGTGGGCCACTGCCTACAAGACTTAGACTCAATGGTTGAGACAGTCATGACCATTGAGAGGGAAGTGGAAGACGCACGGAGCATCCAAGAGGCAAGTACTAAAGACAAGAAGAAGGAGGGTCAATTCTCTTCTTCTAGTTTAGGGAAGAAGCAAAAGACTTCTAACCCACAAGGGTATCAGGGGTAGGGCCGTGGCTACCAAGGGCAGGGTCAATCCTCCCAAGGTGGAAGAAACTTTAGTGCCACTTACTAGGCGGGTCAGAGGACTTGTTTCATATGCCACCAACTGGGGCACATGAAGTGGGATTGTCCTCAAACGCAGGTATCCCAGAGTTATGGGGCATCTAAGTCCTAATCATTAGTGGGGCATCCATGGACCTATTTCATTCCTCCCTATCCCACCATAGGCCAGGGAAGTCAGCTCCTGTTTTAGGGTGTTGCACAAGCCCCTACTACATCACAAGTAGGGACTCTGTAATTAGGTCAGATGGGCCAAGGAATAAGCCGAGTCTGAGACCGAGGCTGAGGACAAGGCGTACAAGTCGGGACTTTGGGGACTCAGAGATGAGTTTATGCCATCACACCCCAGACTAAGTCAGTGGACCAGTTGGTGCTTCAAGGTACATTTTTACTCTCTCGCTTAAGGGCAAGGGTATTTTTTGATTATAATGCATCACATTCATTCATAGTTGCATCATGTGTAAATGATTTGGGCTTAGAGGTTGAAACCATGGAAGATCCATTACATGTAAGTTCTACCTTAGGAATTAGGGTATGCATTGATCAGATATGTCATGGGTGTAAGTTAGAGATCTCGGGAATTCTACTCACTATAGACCTTAGGGTCATGGACATTTCAGAGTTTGATGTCATCCTCGGGATGGATTGGTTAGTGGCACACCGAGTCATCATTGATTGTAATTAGAAGAAGGTCACTGCCTATACACTAGAGGGTGTTTGTTTTAAATTTTAGGGGAAAAAACACAATGTTTTACCCCAAGTCATGTATGACTCTCTTTGGCACCAGCAGTTGATGAGTTGGCTAGCAAGCCTTAATCTTGAGGATGAGGCGAGACAGGAGCTGATTTTACCTCGGGCAGTGTGTGTGTGAGTATGCAAACATTTTTTTGGATGAGTTACGGGGATTGTCTCAACAACGAGATGTAGACTTTACCATTGAGTTAAAACCCAGTGCATCCCCTATTTCTATGACCCTACTTAGGATGGCACCGACGGAGTTGTAAGAACTTAAGATCCTTACAAGAATTATTGGACAAAGGTTTTATTAGACCGAGTACCTCACCTTAGGGTGCTTCGGTATTTTTTGTCAAGAAGAAAGACAAGACCCTTAGACTTTGTATATACTACTGGCAGTTGAATTGGGTCACCATCAAGAATAGGTACCCTTTGCCTCAGTTTTATGATTTATTTGATCAATTAAGAGGGGCACGTGTCTACTTCAAGATATATCTACACACGAAATATCATCAGTTGAGAATTAGGGAGGCAAATATCCCTAAGACGATTTTTAGGATGCGATATAGGCATTTTGAGTTCACTGTCATGCCATTTGGGTTGACGAATGCCGCGACGACATTTATGGACCTTATCCACAGGGTTTTCCAACCATATCTTGATTAGTTTTGTCATGATCTTCATTGATGACATCCTGGTCTATTCCAAGTCTGAGGAGGAGCATGAAGGTCACTTGAGGATTGTTCTCAAAACTTTGAGAAACCACCAGTTGTATGCCAAGTTCAGCAAGTGTGATTTTTGTCTGATGGAGGTAAAATTTTTGGGACACGTGGTGTCAGTTTTAGGTGTATCCATGGACTCGGAGAAGGTTGAGGCAGTTATAAGTTGGAAGAGGCTGAAGTCAGTTTTTGAGATACATAGTTTTTTTTTAGATTGGCAGGATATTACTAGAGTTTTATTAAGGAATTCTCCCGAATAGCTACTTTGATGACTAGATTAACGAGGAAAAATGTCAAGTTTCAGTGGGATGACTTGTGTGAGACGACATTCCAGGAGTTAAAGAGGAGACTTACTTTAGCTCCTATTTTGATAGTTCCGGAGAAGGAGCATGGGTATATAGTATATTGTGATACCTCCAAAGATGGACTCAGGTGTGTTTTCATGCAGTCTGGGAGGGTGGTGGCTTATGGTTCTTGACAACTAAAGAACCACGAGTAGAACTACCCCATGCATGATATGGAGTTGGTGGCCGTTGTCCTTGCATTGATGGTATGGTGTCACTATCTATATGGAGAGCAGTTCGAGGTATTTTTAGACCACAAGTGTTTGAAGTACATCTTTACACAGTGGGACCTCAACATGAGGCAACACAAGAGGATGGAGTACTTAGAGGATTACAAATTTACTTTGCATTACCACCCCAATAAGGCAAATATGGTGGCTGATGAACTTAGCCAGAAGTCATGGTGAGTCTTGGCTGCTGTGGTTCTCAAGAGTGAAAGATGCTCAAGATTGTGGGATAGTTTGAGCTACACTATGAGGATCAGGCTCAGGACACTTTGGGGAGTTTGGTAGCTATAAATGATTGAGTCCCAAGAGCAGGACATGAAGATATTGTCCATCAGGGACTAGGTATAGTAAGGTACGAGTGATGAGGGTTGGGTCATTCACACATGTGGTNTCCAAGGGCAGGACATGAAGATATTGTCCATTAGGGACTAGGTATAGTAAGGTACGAGTGATGAGGGTTGGGTCATTCACACATGTGGTAGTCTTTGGTCTAGGGGAAGGGTTGTGGTTCCTTAGTCTATGGANCATGCAGTCTGGGAGGGTGGTGGCTTATGGTTCTTGACAACTAAAGAATCACGAGCAGAACTACCCCATGCATGATATGGAGTTGGTGGTCGTTGTCCTTGTATTGATGGTATGGTGTCACTATCTATATGGAGAGCAGTTCGAGGTATTTTTAGACCACAAGTGTTTGAAGTACATCTTTACACAGTGGGACCTCAACATGAGGCAACACAAGAGGATGGAGTACTTAGAGGATTACAAATTTACTTTGCATTACCACCCCAATAAGGCAAATATGGTGGCTGATGAACTTAGCCAGAAGTCATGGTGAGTCTTGGCTGCTGTGGTTCTCAAGAGTGAAAGATGCTCAAGATTGTGGGATAGTTTGAGCTACACTATGAGGATCAGGCTCAGGACACTTTGGGGAGTTTGGTAGCTATAAATGATTGAGTTCCAAGGGCAGGACATGAAGATATTGTCCATTAGGGACTAGGTATAGTAAGGTACGAGTGATGAGGGTTGGGTCATTCACACATGTGGTAGTCTTTGGTCTAGGGGAAGGGTTGTGGTTCCTTAGTCTATGGATCTAAGAGAGGAGATCCTTAGGGAGTTCCATTGCTCCCATTTTGTTATGCATCCAGGCGGTATGAAGATGTACCATGATCTTTGCCTCCAATTTTATTAGAGTGGGATGAAAAAACACTTCAGAGACTTTGTTAGTAAATGTCTCACATGTCAGCAAGTCAAGGCTGAGCACCAGAGACCAATAGAGTTGCTCCAGCCTTTGAAGGTGGGAGCATGTCACTATGGATTTTGTGACCCAGTCGCGTAGACATGACGCGGTGTGGGTGATAGTGGACCAGCTTACGAAGTCGGCGCTCATTTTGGCTGTATGGATAACCTTCACACTAAAGGAATTCTATAGATTGTACATAAGAGAGATAGTCAAGTTGCATGGGGTACCCGTATCTATAGTATCGGATCAAGATTATAGGTTCATGGCTCATTTTTGGGAGAGTTTCCAATGGGCTATAGGGACACAATTGATGATGAGCATAGCTTTTCATCCCTAAACAGATGGTTAGTCAGAAATGGCCATCCAGATTTTAGATGACATGCTTCAGCCATGCATCCTTAACCTCAAGGGTAGCAGGGAAAAGCACTTACCCTTGGTAAAGTTCGCCTACAACAATAATTATCACGTGAGCATACAAATGACACCCTATGAGGCATTTTATAGGAGGTCGTGTCATTCTCTGATTTGTTGAACGGAGGTTAAAGATAAACCCTCCACAGGTCTGAACTTGGTCAAAGACACCTCAGAGAAGGTGGACTTGATATGAAAGCGTCTTTTCACTGCTCAGAGTTAGTAGAAAAGCTATGCAGACAGGCGGCAAGGACCTCTAGAATTCGAGGTTGGAGATCACGTCTTCTTGAAGGTGATGTTTAAGAGGGGAGTGGTTAGGTTCGGGAAGCAAGGGAATTTGTTGTCGAGATATATTGGGCCCTTTGAGATACTTGAGAGGGTTGACACAGTCACTTATCGGTTGGCATTACTACCAAATTTGCCTGGTGTTCACGAGGTGGTCCATGTCTCTATGCTCCAGAAGTACACTCCAGATCCTACATATGTGGTGGATTAGGGTGAGCCAGTTGTTGATGCCGATGGGACCTTCGAGGAGGGACTGGTTCTTATCATGGATAGCCGAGAATAAATTTTTCAAGGCAAGACCGTGAGACTNGGGGTGAGCTAGTTGTTGATGCCGATGGGACCTTCGAGGAGGGACTGGTTCGTATCATGGATAGCCGAGAATAAATTTTTCAAGGCAAGACCGTGAGACTGGTGAAGGTGATTTGGTAGCATCGTCGGGTAGAGGAGGCAACATAGGAGCATGAGGATACTATACGTGTCAGTTATCCGTTCTTATTCGAGGATCAATGTACATTCTTATAGTCATGTAGCATCATGACTATTACATATGCAAATAGTTATATATACATGTGTGTGTGAATTTCGGGGATGAAATTTTGTTAAGGGGAAATAATGTAAAACCTGGAAAAATTTAAAATTTTATTGTGAAGGGTAAAATGGTAATTAGCCATTATGGTAGAGGTTGAAAACCTAAATTTTTCTAAAACTCGGATGACGAAACAGACCACACCATTGGATTTGTCTCACAAAATCTAATTATCTAGTCAATTTTTGTTGAATTTCGAGACAGTCAAATTTTTTATCTTTTACGATGCGATCAGTTATCAATGACCAAAATAAACTGATCGAGTTTTAATAGTGAAACACAAAAAATAATTTAAAGTTAGTTCAGATAAAATATTTTGAACATAACACAAAACTAGATTTAATTGATTCAGGATAAAATTTGATAAAAAAAAAAAAAGCGGGACGTGTGGCGCAACGAGAGCCAAGTATTAAGGAGCGAAAATAGGGGGAAAAATCATATTTTTCTTTTGGAGAAAGAGGAGAGAGAAACTCAAGGAAATCTCAAGCTTCTTCTTACAATCTAGGGTCAATCGTTCGTCGGATCACTTCAGAACAAGAACAAGAGTTGTTCTACGCGACAAGAGCAACGTTTACATACCAAAAATTGCGAATTTCGCCGAAGTCTCAAGAATGTAATTTTTGTAAATCAAGGTTTGGAGTTTGAGTTGGGTTTTTTGGAGCTTCCTCCACGTTTATTACACTTCAAGCGGGTAGTGTTCCTTTCCTAACTAGGTTTATTTCCAACCTAGGGTTGAAATATGAAAATGGGTAGGGTGTTAGAGATGTCATCTCATGTATGACACATACCTATTGTAGTTGAAATGAGGAAAATGGGTATAAGAATGGTTAAAATCAATTCTTTCATGAATTGGATTTTGGTGAAATTACTCATTGGAATTTCAAGATGAATGTGTTGATTTGGGCATGTTATGTGTTTACATGATTTTGTGTCTTTTGGGTGTTTGACAAAATGTATTGAATGATATGAGCATGTTATTTGAATGAAATTGATATAACATGCTTTGATGATGTTGTAAATTCTAATTATATGTATATGATATAATTGACAATCGAGAATGTTGGTTGAGATACAGTATTGTTCATATTGTACTCATGACATATTGAAGATGACATGGAAATTACAATTGTACAATGCACTGCATATGCATGAGAAACATCACATTCATTCGCATGTGACATGAGTGTGCATGGTTCTTGGTGGATGATATATGGGCTCGGGAAGGTTAGACCAAGGTTCGACTGAGTCGCACGGGTTACATTGAAAAGTAGTGTCAGGGTTATCAAGAAGGGCTAGATTATCCCTCAGGTGCAAGACCCAGAAATTTGGATATGCACTCCGTTGGTATTGAGTCCATAAACTATGTCAACGTACGCAGAGCCATTTGTAGAGTCCATAGATGCTGTGTTGGTTGAGTTCCCAATGGTGGAAGTTCATAAATACCTCCCCAAGAAAGTTCTAGGATTTACAAATGGTCATTAGATGTGCAACATCTATGGCGGGGGCATGGTATGTCTGGATGCATATGCATGACATGGCGTGTGGCATGGGAACCGATGGAGGGCTCGGGTAGCATTGCATGTGTGAGTCTCACCTCAGAACATGACATAGCATTATGACATTCATTTCTTGAATTGTATGTGCTTGAGTGAATGGTTGGTTGTTGAATTGTATGTGAATATTTCGTATGTTTCTGGGTTGGGGAGTACCTTCTTTAGGAGATACCCTATTGAACATGGCTCACCCTTTATGGGGGCAAAATTTCAGGTGTAGGACAAGCGCCGGTGGATAGCCCTCACATGGGACCTTGTTGAGAAGAAGACGAGATGTGGCTTTAAGCTTGCATTTTGTAAAACAATGGCGTAAGTTGTCTTGGACTTGTAATATTGTTTAAAGGGTTGTATAATGAAATTTTATGGACTATATTTTGAGTATAATTTGATGTTATATGAGTTTGGGTGAATTTTGTATGAGATTGGATAAGTTGAAAGTTGAAAATCGAAAGAAATTCGGAAATTTTGGGCCCTGATACAGGTACCAAAGTGACTTGGTACCATTATCATGTTGTCAGATGACCCAGGTACTGGTGCCTAGACTTGTGGGTACTAGTACCTAAATTCCAATGTGCTCAGGTATCGGTACTAATGCTATAGGTATCAGTACCTCAATGGACAGTGGACTCATGTACCGGTACCCTGACGTATAGGTACCGGTACCTAGCAGACAGTGGGCTCAAGTACTGGTACCTAGTTGATTAAGTACCGGTACCTAGCAAGTTGAAGGGACTAGTAGATAGAAGGCTTAGGTTCCGATACCACTTGTATGAGGTACCACTACCTCTTTCAAAATTTTTAAATTTTGAATATTGTTTGGCCAAGCCTTTGGGTCTTGGGCCTTCTTGTTTAAAGTATGAAAGTGGAGTAATACTAAGGACAAATTGATGTACAATGGACCTTGGAATGGTCATGTGATGACTTGGTATCGAGTTATACGGCATACACATGTACTTCCACGGGTTGAGGGGTGATCAATGGGTTAAGAAAGGACCCCCAAATTTTTTGGGCGTCATCTTACTTGTGTTAAATCTCTTCTATTTCAATTTAGTAAATCATTGTTTAGTTTGGTCTACCCTTGTCACCTAGCTTTTGTCAACTCAAGAGGGAGAGTCTCATTCTTGTCTAGTTTGTAAGTCCTCGAGTGTAAGCAATCTTAGGACACTGAGACATATCATGAGAGTGTGTATGTTAGGGGGTATGTACAATGGAGTCAAACTTAAACATTAATTTACATAATTAAAAAATTAGATTTAATAATGAGTAGATTTTTCAGATCTAACTCTACGGCTAGCTCATCTAGTTCTTCATTTAGTACTATACCCAATATAGTAAATGAGGAAGAAGAAGAACACCATGAGTCACAAGTAGACTGGAGTGGATGGAATATCCCAAAGGTATCCCATCGCAACATCTACAAGATAAGTTGGATTCCAAAAGCATTCAACTCTGAACTTCAAGTAAAAACAATTGAACAAGTTTATGCTCTCAATAAAGAGGAAGAAACTTGTCAGTTAATCAGTAAGAAAGCCCTACAGAAACATAGGGAAAAAGGTTTTAATTTTATCCACCTTGGTTTAGTTCAAGTAGCAATTAAACCATTAATGTCATCTGGTAAAGATGCAGCAGCTCTATTAACCCTAAGAGATGCCAGATTCATAGATTATAAACCTAGTATTTTAGGAATAATGGAGACTGGTCTCTATAATGGACCAGTTTATTTTAACTGCTTCCCAGACTTTATCCTCAGCCTTAGTTGCAAAAATACACCTATGGCTTTAACCNTATAATGGACCAGTTTATTTTAATTGCTTCCCAGACTTTATCCTCAGCCTTAGTTGCAAAAATACACCTATGGCTTTAACCTTAGGTATAAAATTGTCAGGTCAAATTACCAAACTGGTAAAAGAGCCCAATCCCTAGTACTTATCTATAGGATATACTATAAATGCATGACTACAAACTTGAATGTGCATGCACTTAAGAAGCATCCTAAAGATAAAATAGTGCTCATACAAGCCAGTACTAGTGATTCTAAAATCCAAGTCCTCAAAAGGCTTGAATGGAAGAATGTTCAACTCCTAGAATCATGGACAGTTGAAAATGAAAACTATAATAAAGACAGTGAGAATACTGCAACTAATCTAGAAAACATCCAACGGTTATCTGATGGATTAGTAAGAATCTCCTTTGATTCTGCAAGATCCAATAGATCAAGCAGGTCATTTAATAAACTTATCCAGATTAATGAAGGTAGGAAATCTGATGTTTATTCTAGCATCTCCAGAAGAGATAAAGAATTAACAGAGAAATAGAAAGAAAATTTAAGTTAAAAGGAATCGATAATTTCACACCACAGATTAGTAGACCGTGTTACACTCCACATCAGAGTGTCCCACCAACTAGTCATAAGAATGAAGAGGAAGAAGGTGACTTCACCGCTTCACCTATAGCCAGTGACCTTCAGAGCACTGCCCCAGTAGATCACCAGTTACTCATGATTAGGAAAGAAAATGGTTTATTCTTACCTAACATGATTAAACTGAAAAAAGATTTTAATTCTATTGAAAATGAATCTAAAAGACAAAAATTCTTTAAAAGATTCACTAATATTCAACATAAAGAAATAATGGCACAATGGGTAAAATTAATGCACAAAATAGAATCAGAAATTCTATTTTTTGATTATTTAGAAACCCATCACCCAAAAGTAAAAGTAGTAACAAAACATAAACGGAAAACACTAGATAATTCTATAAAATCATCTAGTCATCCTCTAGCAGAAACTATTTTAGTCAATCATCAAAATTCAGAGGTTAAGGCTTCTCCTTTTAAGAAACCTACTAATGAATCTGACACAAAGATGATTGAACAATATAATTTCACCAACCAAAGTCTAATAACTATTGGTAAATAGCTTGATAAAATTGAATCTAAAATCGATGAAATCAAGGCATCCAGTAAAAAATTAGAGAAATCTCTAATTCATTTACCTGAAGATAGATCCGGTCTAGGATTAAAAGATAAGCAAACAATCCAAAAGATTGAAGAACTTATCTCTAAAACAAAATCCAAATCTGGACCATCTTAAGTAACAATTATTAACTAGACTTCTGATAATTCAGAAACCAGTAGCTCAGAAGGCTCACCTGATTCTGAAATTGAAAAATTAGAAGAACAGTTTGATAACCTAAAGATTAACAAATTAAATTTTTCAAAAGTTAATCCAACCAGTACTACAAAAAATTGGTACACCAGACCAACACCACCAGATCTTCAATTTGAAGAAAAAAACATTAGTAACCAGCTTTCTGTTCAATCCAATAAACTCTATGAATGGAACATAGAGGGATTAAGTGAACAAGATATCCTTAACAAAATCAGCCACCTTTTTCATGGTAGCCAATAGCTACGTCTCAAATCTTGACCTCTCTGAACCAGAACTAGTTGACATAATCACCTCTGGATTCACAGGAGTATTAAGTAATTGGTGGACTAATTACCTTACCCAAGAATCAAGAGATGACATCAAATATGCTGTTGTCCTTGATGATGAAGGTATACCAGTTTTCAATGAAAGAATTGGTAGAGCTAAAGATGATGGCATCAAATACCCTCATCTTCACCATTATTAAACATTTTGTTGGCACACCCAATAATATTGAAGCTAAAGTCCATGACTAGCTTAGTAACCTTAGGTGCCCAACACATAGTGATTTCAAATGATACAAAGACGTATTCATGTTTAGAGTCATGCTTAGGTCAGACTGCGATAAATCTTTTTGGAAAGAAAAATTTGTCAATGGCCTACCTAATCTCTTTGCCCATAAGATTAGGGAAGCACTTAGTAAAAATACTGGAATCATTGAATATGATTCACTAACCTACAGTGATCTTGTTAGAACCATCCAAAAGGAAGGCCTTAAGATGTGTATTGACATGAAGATCCAAAAACAATTAAAAAATGAGAAGAAAAAGGCTAACTATGAAATGGGTAATTTCTGTGAACAATATGGTCTCCCTTCAATAGCACCATCCCACAGAAAAACCAAATCACACAAGCCTTATAGTAGATCTAAAAACAACTACAAATGTAGTAAAAAGACTTTTAGTAAACCTACTTACTATGCTGAATCTAGCAAAAAACCCAAAAAACCTTATAAGCGTAAAACTTATAAGAAAAAATCAAGGGAAAAAGCTACAAAGGATTCAGATATTAAATGCTATAACTGTGGCAAAAAAGGCCATAAAAGCCTAGACTATCCAGTTAAAAAACAAGTCAAAAGATTAAATTTAACCCAAGAAGATGAAGAGAAAATTCTCAACATTTTTAGGTTAAACAATCTTCGCAATAGTGAAGAAAGTTCAGATGACTCAAGCAGCTCTAAAAGTTCTTCAGATTACCAGTCAGCCTCTAGCAACCCTGGTGAACCTAAAATCAAGTTAGGTTGTAAGGATAGTTGCCTCTGTAAAACTGTTAGGGTAATAACCAAACAAAATGAGGAAGAACATATTCTTATTGATCTAATTAGTAAAATTGAAGACCCAGATTTAAAGGTCAAATATATTTAAAAATTAAGAAATTTGTTTGCTAAAAAAGACACAAAACAATCTTTTAATCAAAAACAGCTAATTAGTATTAACACCACAATGGAAAGATTCAATAAGGAGAAAAAGAAAGAAATCATCTTATAAGATCTCTAAAGTGAAGTTAATAAAATTAAATATGAAATAAAAGAATTAAAAGCTCAAGACAAGAAACTTGCAGAAGCTTTAAGTTTTTTAACAACAGATAGTCTTGGCGACACAAAGGGCTCTAATCCTGGAAAATAGCCACTAGTTGAAGAACAATCTAAGACAGAATCTAAGGATGGAACAGACTTACAGGGGATACCCATAACCTCCACCTCTTTAGTGGATCCTTTGGGTGTAACGAACCTTCCATCCCACGATGGATGTTCCCAGGCTAACGATGATCATAGAATCAATCTAGTTAATAAAATTAATTTCCAAAAATAGAATTCTAAAATAAAAATCATCATAGATAATGATTTTGAATTAGAAACCATTGCCTTAATTGATTCTGGTGCAGATGTAAACTGCATCCAGGAAGGCATTATCCCAACTAGGTACTATTAAAAAACCATTGAAAGACTTAGTTCAGCAAATGGTAACAAAATGAATGTTAAATACAAACTACCAAGTGTGCATATCTATCAAGATAATGTATGTTTTAAAACATCATTTATCCTAGTACAAGATATGATTGACGATGTTATCCTTGGCTTACCCTTTGTATACTTATTGTATCCATTTACAACAGATACAAATGGAGTAACCTTGAAACCACTTGGTCAGTCAGTAACATTTNCTAGAGCCTTCTTGCATAGGAAAAAACACATGGCTAAGCTTCCATATATTAAAGGATTTAAGGAACAAAGTATTCCTACTAAATCCAGACCCATCCAAATGAACCATGAAGTAATGAAAATTTGCAAAAAAGAGATTTCTGAATTATTCAAAAATGATATCATTCGAAAGAGTAAATCTCCTTGGTCTTGCCCAGTTTTCTATGTCATCAAAAATGCAGAATTAGAAAGAGGCATACCAAGATTAGTAATTAATTATAAACCTTTAAATTCTATATTGGAATGAATCAGGTACCCAATTCCAAACAAACAAGATTTAATTAAAACACTTAGTAACTCAGTAATCTTTTCCAAATTTGATTTAAAAAGTGGTTACTGGCAAATTCAAATCTATCCAGAAGATAGGTATAAAACTGCATTCACAACTCCCTTTGGTCATTACGAATAGAATGTAATGTCCTTTGGATTGAAAAACGCACCTAGTGAATTTCAAAATATAATGAATAAAATTTTTAACTCCATTAGTCATTTTTCTATAGTCTATATAGATGATATTCTCATATTCTCCAAATCTATAGAAGAACACTGGAAGCACCTCTATGCATTCCTTGAGATTGTCAAACACAATGGTCTTGTCATCTCAGCTAGTAAAATCAAGTTGTTCCAAACCTCAGTAAAGTTCTTAGGATACAACATCTAGCAATCCACTATTGTTCTCATCAGTAGGTCTATCCAATTTGCAGATAAGTTCCTTGATGAGATCACTGATAAAATCCAACTTCAAAGGTTTTTAGGTTCTCTAAATTACGTTTCTTACTTCTATCAGGATCTTAGGAAAACCATCAAACCTCTGTATGACAGACTTAAAGGAAATCCTCCTCCTTGGACATCTGTTCATACATCCATGGTTCAACAAGTCAAGCAGTTCATTAAAACTTTGTCTTGCCTTGGTATTCCTTCGGTTGATTCTTTTAAAATCATCCAAAATGATGCCTCCGACATTGGCTACGGTGGTATCTTACTCCAAAAACTTACTCCAGACTCCCCAAAGCAAATTGTTTGTTTTCACTCTGGTATCTGGAATAAGGCACAAACAAATTATAGTACAATTAAAAAAAAAAAATTAGCTATTGTCCTGTGTATCTCAAAATTCCAGGATGATATACTAAATCAAGAATTTTTAGTAAGAGTAGACTGCAAATCAGCAAAGTATGTTTTAGAAAAAGACGTATAAAACATTGCTAGTAAGTAGATTTTTGCCAGATGACAATCTATTTTAAGTATTTTCGATTTTGATATTGAGTATACTAAAGGCAGTAATAACTGCATTCCTTATTTCCTAACCCGTGAATTTCTACAGGAACCTTATGGCGGACAAGAAAAATAATAATCATGGTTCCTCTTCCAAAGCCGGGAGGGATACAGGAAAACAAAAATAAAAACTTAGTCAGATATTTGCCCAAGAAAAGGCAAACCTGGATAAACAATTAGCCTTGCCAAGCTCATTAGTCTTGCCAAGCCCAAAACCTTTATTCTCTGCTATCNCATTCCTTATTTCCTAACCCGTGAATTTCTACAGGAACCTTATGGCGGACAAGAAAAATAATAACCATGGTTCCTCTTCCAAAGCCGGGAGGGATACAGGAAAACAAAAATAAAAACTTAGTCAGATATTTGCCCAAGAAAAGGCAAACCTGGATAAACAATTAGCCTTGCCAAGCTCATTAGTCTTGCCAAGCCCAAAACCTTTATTCTCTGCTATCCAGATTACCAACCGTTTCCAACCTCTTGGTAATCCTAACCCAATACGGCCAGTAGCCAAACCTACCACAGTGCCACCTAGCACTTTCCTTCAAATGGCCTAGCAGGCCCCAAGACCTGTTGCACCAACCCAACCTGGCACTTCCAACCAACTAGTAAACCCAGATTCTCAACACCAACCATATTTTGCCCTTAAAGACCCAAAGGTTGACTACATCAAAGCTTATACCCAATATGTATTTGCTATTGAACTAGTCCATGCTCACTTAAGCAACCCAATAGACCTAGTCACTGCATACCTTGAGCCTGGATGGACCTTTATTCCATCTGATCCTAAAAAGACCTTCCAGTCCTATCAGGATATACTATTCTATACTCAATCCATTTTTGTCAAGCTCATACCTGATAAAAATGATCCGAGTAAAGTTATTTATCACTCTTTAAATATTTTGAAGATTATCTCTCTCAAAGATTGGGGATCTCACCCTTCTTCACTCCGAGATTTACCCTATCATAAGAGAAATTTTAATTACTATGATTACAAAGAATCATGATATAAGATTATCCTTTACCAGAATGATTCTTTAGATCATTGTTGGTTCCTACAGTTTCATAAAGATTTCAAGAGCCAGATTCCATCCTAATTTGCACAGTGGTGGTTTATTCATGGCCCCATTCATGAAATCTTTCTATCTGATCTCCAAGATCGGATTATAACCTTCTCCTCTGTTTATAGACTTAGTAAACATGAGAGTCAGTTTCCTATTTTACTAACATTTATTTGCAGGTACAAAGTCCCATGGATATGCAAATGAAAATGGAAATGGAAATGGAAAATTATTGGTTATAATGTCGCCATACAGTTCTATATCAAATGGTGGCTCAGGTTTCAGCAAGGACCAATAGTTGATCTTGTCAAACAGGAATTTCCAGTCAAGGTTCCAACCTCGGTAACAGTTCCAGCAACCTTAATCCCTGTAACTCCAGTCAAGCAGATCATGTCTTCTCTTAGGATTTCTACTTCAAAAGAGACCAAGAAATCCACTACAGAAGAGCCTAAACAAAAGAAGTCCTCCTCTAAGGACTCCATCAAGCAATCCAAGAAGAAGTCTGCTACCCTCATTGAGCTAGCACAAAAGCTTCTTTAACAAGCCGCTAGTGAAAGCAGTTCCTCTACATCCTCACAAGCATCAGTCACCCCTACATTGGATCCCTTTCAAGACAGTCAGGATCCATATGTTGGATATGAAGATCTGGTAGATATATCTACCCCATAATGATACTTGTCCATATATGTGATAGCTTTAATCACTACTTTCTTCTTTAAAGAAAGAAAAGTTGTCTATTACATATATTGGTAAGGAATCATTTGGCACCTGGCTCTTTCTCCTAATAAAGCAGCCATCAGCCAATTGTCAAATCTACTTTTTCACCGAAGGTAGATTCCTTTAGACAAAAGCAGGACCCACTTGCACCAGAAAGTCAGCATTTACCTTGGTAAAAGCAATTCACTTTCACTTTCACACCGAAAGGCTAAAGTGAAATACTTTACCCAAAGTAAAAGTAGCAACAGAAGACAACGGAGTAATCATTCTAAAGATTCCTTCAGAATTCCTTACACTTATATAAGGATTTCAGTTTTCACTATCTTTCCAAGTTCTGCTTCATCAAAGCTTTGCTTCACCGAAGCTTTTGCATAAGCTCCCTTCTAAGCTTTTCATTAACAAAGCTCACTATCCTTATATTATAAGAAGCCTTCATAATGATGCAAATGAAGAGCCTCTCACTCCTATCCCATTACATCCACTAGCCCACTAATGCTAATGTTGTAAGTATTTAATTTTATTGTAATTTGTATCTTGTTCTTTTAAACAAGATTTTATAAAGAATTTTTTGAAAATACCACTCTTTTATCTAAGTCCTGTGATTCTTCTCATGTCTGTTTTAATTCCGCACTTGTTTCTTATTTTGGTATCATATATATATATATATATATATATATCGAGAGAGAGAGAGAGAGAGAAAGAGCATACCTTTTTGGATCACTTGCACATAAACCTAGTGTAAAACTAGTGGCTGGGGAAGAAGACAACAAAAAAGGGGAATAAGAAAAAGTAGGGAAAAAGAAGAGGAAAAGGGGAGAAAGGGTGGTGGGCGGCTCTTTATTTGTTTTGGCTAAATCATCGCTAAATTATTTTTCTTTTACAAAATAAATTAAAAATTAAAAATCTTATCAGTACCAAAAATTGTTGTCACCACAAAAAATTATTTTTAGGCGATGAACTAATATTGTCGCTGAATAGCACATGCCCTAAATCAATCATTAATTGAAAGATTATTTGATTTTTGACCACTAAGTTTGTCGCCAAAAAGTAAACACCTATTGGCACCAAAATTGGTCAATGGTGGGAATTTTTTTGGCAACCAAATTTAGCATAAAGTATAAATTTTTGTCGCCAATTTTTTTTTAATAATTTTTGGCGATGAACTCTAAATTTTGTCATGGAATGTCTTTTTTTTTGGGCAACCATTTTTCTTTTTCATCGTAGAAAGTTGTTGCAATAAAATATTTTTCTTGTAGTGATACCAATTAGGATCATGTTTATAATTGGCTAATTTAGTGAAGTCTTATGTAATCTCAATCTAATTCCATGGTCATCAAACTTCAAATATCAAGATCCGTAAGTGTCAAGGAAGGGAATGAGATCAAGCTATAAAATCATATTCAAAGTTCTCTGATGCACTTTCCAGCGTATGACAACAATAATGTCCTAGAGACCTAGATCTCTTAGTTTAGTTTTAGACTTAGGATGATCAGGGTTATGAAAACAGAATTAGAAGAATCCATAAATGACTCCTAGGGTTTTTCATTGAAAAAGTTTTTTAAAACCTTAAATATATTTTGAAAAGATAGATTAAGTCATTTATCGAATGTTACTTGAGCAACACCCTTTAGTGCTAAAGATAACAAGTTTTTGCTTTGTTTTTGGCTTAAAACTATTAGGGACCACCCTCTACTCGCTCACCTTAAGCTAGTTTAGTCTCTGAACACATGGGGATAAAATCATAAAAGACTATAATTGTGAGACAACCCAAGTGATCCTTGATTTTCATATCTAGTTTGAATCAAAATTTCATTCTAGTGACAAATTGCCCTCTAACAACTCTATCACAACAAACCCTATTCTGTGTCTATATAGAAAGGGAAGCCTTCCCAAGCTAAGATAAGTCTCTTGTGACCTAAATTCTACCTATCTAACATCTAAAGAGCTTCAAGAAACCCTAGATACCTAAGATTAAAAGTCCAAACCATTTTGATCCTTCTTATTCAACTTCGCACATTAGAGAAGACTATCTTGTTTGTTGAGAATGTGTGCATTCCAAGGGTTTTGGGTGTAAAGGCTTGAAGATTGCTCGAGGGGCCAAGACGGGTTCATTGAGGTAAGTGCATCCTAGTGAACCTACTTAAGACTTCGGTGGGTTCTATTTGGAGGAGATATTTACGATAGAAATGATCATTTAGCCATGGGAAGTGGTTAAGGTATAAAACTCGAGTACGTGTAAATCGACGTTGAGTATAGTTGATTAGGCTCTTTGGTGAACCCTAAGTGGTTTCCCTCGATTTTTCCCGAAAATGATTTTCACGTTAACAAATTGCATGTATTGTGCATGTTCTCACACATAGACACTATAGTGACAAAACCTCTCATGCAATATTACACTAAAGATCATTAAATTACAATTGTTTGATGCTTTGAACTTTGATTACAAGAAGTGATGTTGACTCTCTTTGGCTTACTTCTCACGTGCACAATCCTCTAATTCTCAATTTGATTTGGTGAAGATGAGGGCTAGATTAGTGTGCCTCTCAATCTTCAACTTGTTGGCACTTTGGTGGATTTGGCAAGAAAAGGGTCGGATTGACATGTCTCTTGATCTTTAATTTGGTGATGCTTTGGTGGATTTGGTTTAGACAAGGGTCGGATGTGCGTGTCTCTTGATCTTCGATTTGATGCTATCTTTGGTAGATCTTCTCATCATTTTTTGGTATTAATTGGCTTGAAGATAGCTTGAATCTTTGGAAGAAGGACCTTGGTGGTGTATTCTTCTCCTCAAAGATGGATTTGCAGGGCTTAGATGCAGGTGGACTTGGGTAGAAGTTCATTGTCCTTCCTTTCTTCTGGCTTCCTGGCTTCTTCCCCTTCCCCTAAACTCCTATTTATAGAGTTTGGATGGCCATAGGGATATTTTAGTAAATACCCCTGTGTAGGCTTCATGGGCCAGATGTTGGCACAAAGTGCTACCTAAGGGAAGTGAATTAGGTTTAGAAAGAAAATGTCCAATTAAAAATTCAATTTCACTAATTGTAAAATTGATTAACCTATATGATAGATGTCAATGAGATGAGTGTGATATTGTATATGTGTGTGAGTTAACAAGAACAGTATAAAATAAAGAGAGTGAGAGAGAGAAAACACAATGATATATAGAGGTTCGGCCCCAACACTTTGGCCGACGTCCTCTCTTTCTTGAATTTCTTCAATAGATTCCAACACTTTTACAACTTCTTCTTCCTTGAGTACAATGAAAAAGATTCTCTCTCAAAAGACTAACTCAAGAAGAATACAATATCACTCTCTTGTTTCTCAAGAATATTCTCTCAAATCAAAAGATGAAGATAAGAAGAATGATCTTAAAGGCTTACAACAACTCAACCCTCTTTCTTAATAAATAATACAATCTCTTTCTAGATGCCAGCTCATAAGTTCACTTGTACAAGAAGAAGACCAAATATGCCTTTAAGACCTCTATTTATAGTGGAGGTCAAGGAGGATTCAACAAACAAAAGTTCAGCATTTTAGAATATTCTACCGTTGCTCACAATGGCTATTTCTGGTATACTGGTTCACTTGTTTGGTATACCGATTTTTCAAACACTTCTTCCTTGGCCAAGCACTAGAGGCTTTCGAGGTTTGTCAGTTCACAAACCGATATGCCGGTTTGTCAGTAGAGCTTTGTTGGTTCATCAGAGGACTTAGGATGTAAAGTACTGGGAGCTATTGAGGTTTACCGTTTAAGAGTCTGGTATGCCAGTTCACCCATCCGGTATACAAGTTCACCAATCCAGTATACCAGACACTCTATTTGCAAACAGAGTTCTCCTTTTTTTCTTGCTTTCTTTCTCCTTTGATCTTGTCTTTTTGCACCAATCACAATCTACAAAACACATATGTAATCCATAAATTAAATCATGTTTAGATTTTTATCATCATCAAAATAATGATTAATCAAACATTGGCCCAACATTCTACCCTTTTTTGATGATGACAAACATCTCAAATGAACAACGAATGAAAACCATAAACATTTAACCTAACAATGCTCCTTCTGAGCATAAGCATATGTTTTAGTAGCATTTTGTTAATAAAATAAGGCTCCCCATTAATTTGTGCACATATCAAACATGTGACAAGGACAACTAGTTTATAGAATTGTAATTGTTGGTGAGTTTCTATATGTATGTGTGTATCTCCTTTAGATGCTTGAAATATTTTGTTATACATATACATATATTTCTCCCCCTTTGGCATCATCAAAAAATATAGAACTAATGTCAATCACTTGCCAAATGTAGGAGGAGAAAACTTCATCATGCATAGTGTTCAATAAACGTAGTGTTTCAACATTAGGTTTTCTCATAAGTATGCATGTCATAAGGAAACAGAACTATTACCAATCATTCAAAACACATTATAATCAAAACTTCCACATTATCATATATTTGTGTAACGCCCCAAAGACCACCCTAGACGGCATTACAATCTATAAACCATTCATATCATGAGAGCAACTAAATAATTTCATCATTAAAGAAATTTCCTTCATCAACTATAACATTTACCATATTATCCCAAAAGAATAGGCCAACCATGGCCATTACATCCCAAAAGAATGTGATTGACTAGGATAATTACATCCCAACAGAATCATATTTAAACTTGCAGCGGAAAAAAAAAAGATTAGTCTTTACTTCACAATATTTCCAAAATGAATTTCCTATTCTAGAATAATTGGTAATGTTGTTCTAAGCGTCCACCTCGAGAACAGCCTGCCCATGTACGGGAATCTCCCAGTGTGCCGGTTCCTCAATTCCCAATTCCTCCTCCAGTATATAATCTGAAAAATGTAGTTTGTAGGGAGGTGAGCACTAAGATTTGTAGCAACATTTCTCCCAAACTCGAACAAGGTTTAGAAAAGCATATAAAAACGGTCGGTCACCTTTCACAAATAGCATATATGGATTTTTGAAATAAAATAGGAACATTTAAACATATCTTAAATTTAAGCAACAACAGTAATTTAATACATAAGTGAACCAATATACACCTAATAATCCATTCCACTATAAACCGTTTCTCCCAAGTTCTTGCGGAATTTCATACTTCCCAAAATTCTTGTAGAAACTATTTCTGGTACAATGGACAATAACCCATAACTTGAACATTTCACAACAATATATACATGTATCTCAACCATGATGTAAGGCATCCACATGAGTCAACGCATTGAGTAACATCTAGCCCACACACACACACCCAAATCTTCTCAAAGATATCCAACCTTTAGAAAAGGTGTATACCAAATCAATGGCAGTGACGTATCCAACCCAGGCATTAGTATACTAACCCTCCACCTCGATACCCATGAGCAATAACGATTTAGTCTTACCAAAGCACTAACCCCACTACGAGTGGTAGGAAAAGTTCAAACCCACACGGGGTATGAATAACGTCTACCCACTCTACGATATCTCGTCAAAGGCCACCTATGGTCATCCCACACTCATGAGAGATACAATACCAAACTCAATTTCTCAATTTACAAGCATATCTCAAAAATATCCAAATTTATCTTGTGACAATTCCAACACCAATTAAGAAAAATACAAGAGATCACAACAACATCATTTTATTACACAACACAAAGCACTATAGTTTCAAAATCAATAATAAAGAAAGAATTTAAGAAGAAAATCCATCACCCTCCAAAACTAGGGTTTTAAAGCAAGAACAAGAGATTTTATGGGTATTCAACCCTAACTTGTGTAAAACATGATAATAATTGCAAGAAGACCAAGAAAAGATGATTTCATAGCAAATATATAAGATTTAGGGTCAAAGAATACATATATATTAGCCTTAGCATCAATGGACAAGAATGGAGGAAAACCCCCTATCTTTCTCCTTGGCTTTGGTGTGAAGGACAAGAAGATTTGATCTTGAATCACCCTTAAAACTCTTGTTTTTCCTTTCTCTCTTCCTCTCTAAGTCTTTCTATTAGGGTTCTAAGAGGTGTGGGGTGAGAGTGGGGTGAAAGAATGGGAGTAAATGGAGTGAAAATGGGATTTTAAAACATAAAAATTTTGACTTTTTAACAATCTACCAGTAGTTCGTATCGGGCTACCGGTAGTTCGAATCTACGGGACAGTGTACTACCTGTTGAGCTACTGGTAGTTCGGATCTACTGGACCTTTACTAATGGTAGTTCGGATCCACTAGCCACTTACTACCTGTTGACTACCAGTAGTTCAGATCTATTGGACATTTACTACCTGTTGACTACCGGTAGTTCGGATCCAGTGGTAGCGTACTACCGGTAGATCCTGTCCAAATTTGCCTATTTCCTCTATTTTTCATTTCAAACCCATTCCAAACCCTTCCAAATCCAACCCAAGCTTATTCAACATGCTTTTGTACATCAAACCTACTTGGTACAAGTTCTATTACAACGATTTCATATATTTGCAAGCTAAACTAAGTTTTAACTACTATTTCCTCGAATTTCCATATTAAAATTTCCAAAAGAAATAATAATTTGCTACATAAACTTACATACATATATAAAGATAAAAGGGTGGGGTTTACAATCCACCCCCCTTAAAGAAAGTTTCATCTTCGAAACTTACCTCAAATAGCAAATAAATAAGGGTACTTCTCTCGCATCTCCAGCTCGGGTTCCCAAGTAGCTTCCTCCATTCCGTGACATTACCACAAGACTTTCACTAGTTGGATTACTTTGTTGCGTAGTACCTTCTCCTTGGTGTCGAGAATCTTCATCGGTTGTTCTTCATATGTTGCTCCATCTTGAACTTCAATATCCTCCAAATCCACGAAATGTGTTGTATCCGATTGATACTTTCTTAACATTGAAACATGGAACACGTCATATACCCCTGACAACTGAGCTGGTAATCGAAGTTGATACGCCACTTTGCCTACAATTTTGACCACTTCAAAGGGTCCGATGTATCTTGGTGCTAATTTTCCCTTCTTGCCGAATCTCAAAACTCCCTTTTTAGGCCACACTTTAAGGAAAACATAGTCCCCTTCTTGGAACTTCAATGGTCTTCATCTTCGATCTGCATAGCTTTTTTGTCTACTTTGTGCCGTGCATAGCCTCTCCTGGATGAGTTAAATTTTCTCCGTAGTCTCCTAAACAACCTTTGGCATGAACAAGCTACTCTCGCCTGTTTCTAACCAACACATCAGTGATCGACATGGCCTTTCGTACAATGCTTCATACGGAGCCATTCCAATACTTGCATGATAGCTGTTGTTGTACGCAAATTCCNGAGGCAATTATAATTAAGGAGTCAACAAGGGGGATGCCAAGAAAGAAAAACTAGAGGATCTCCACCACCCGGACGGTGATGGTGGAGTCCGGATGGTACTCCAACCACCTTTCTCCTCCTTCTTCTTGCATTGGTTCATTTAAGCAACAAACTCACCTGATTGGCCAGCCTAGGTGTCTGTTGCCTCTACCCCCCCCTTTTTGGTGACTGTAAATAGCTATATTCAGTTCAATTTCAAAGAGTTTAGTCCAGTCCAGAGAAGGAGAGAAAGGAAGGAAGGAAGGGAAGAAAGAAAGAGATATTTTAGGGACAATTTTATAGTTAGAAAGAGCGAAGCCCTCCCTAATCACTTCTTAGGCAAAATTTTCTCACTTTTATATTTCTGTCTATCCTTTCTACTTGGAGGGTTAAACCTCTCTCACTTTTGTGCCCTAACTAGTAATAAATGTGGCAGTGTTTTAATTATTCCTTGGGAAAGGACTTGCTATATTTTGTATTCTGTTGTAATGGGATTATCTCATCATTCTTGCTCGTCTATAGCAATGAAGTGTGAGTAGTCCATTTATACTCTTCAGTGAAGGGTGAATGCATGTGTAATATTATTTAAAGTTATGAAAATGCCGATATTTTATTTATGCGACAATGGTTATACCTTCCTTAATTGATGGATTGTTATTATTACTATAAGCTCATGGTTGTGAACACCGAGCAATGCTTATTGCTATATACCATTCTATCTATAAGTTATTACGTACTTCATGCATGATTCAATGACACATGAAGTTGAGTTTTGTGTAACAGTCGGGAGATTGGTTATAGACGAATTAAATCTCGCCATAGCCAATGCTTTTGATTCAATGCATAAACCAGAACTTCATCTTCATTAAATCATCAACCTGTAGGTCAAATAGCTAGAGTAAATCTTTTGAATGGTTCACCTTTGGGTTTACTAGGGTTATTTGGTTGTTGCATGGTACATAGACCTTCTGTCTAACCTAATTAGTNATCTTTTGAATGGTTCACCTTTGGGTTTACTAGGGTTATTTGGTTGTTGCATGGTACATAGACCTTCTGTCTAACCTAATTAGTTGTTGTGATATGGTTCATTTACACATCAAACCTACTGGTTAACTTTCCAGTGAAATGGAAGTTAATTGCTATAAGGTGGCATTTTCATAAACAAATAATATAATGCACGTTGGATCCCCAAACTGAATAGTATCTTTTATCATTATTATTCAAAGTTTAGTTAAGTGTTTATTTGATAAGTCTAAGCTCACATTACTAGCTATTCCATTGCACACAATTCACACTATTTTGCATGATAATCTTACATTTTGTATTTTGAACTCCAACAGTTAGCTCCTATGGGTTCGACCTTGGGCTTAAATCAAGAAATATTACAATTTGACTACTTATACTTGGATGTATGATTTAAATAAGGTCAATCAAGCTTTTTGGCGCCTTTGCAAGGGAGTTACGGTGATTTCAAAATGAACAGAAGTTGTCTAGCATGTATTATATGTGTATATACTGTTTCTTTTATTTTAATTGTTTATGTCTATTAAGTCATCAGTAGGATCTATAAATCATCATCGGACTCTTTTGAGTTAAGCATAACTAATAGTAATCAAAGGGAACAAGGGGTAGTTTAGAATATCAGATCTTTAATAAAATATTTGCATCTCATACACACTAGTGTCCCTTTATGTTTTTCTTTTCCCACAAATGCTCCAAGTTTTAACATTAAAGTATGGACAATACAACTTTTACCGCAATTTCATGGTCTTGAGTCTAAAAACCACTATTTGCATATGAAGAAATTTTAGGAAGTATGTGGTGCATTGTAAGATAATTTTGAAATGGCCCGGTTGAAACTTTTTCCTTTCTCTATGAAGGATAAAGCTAAATAGTGGCTAAATTATTTAAAAGCTCAATCTATTCCAAGTTGGCAAGTTTTGCAAATTGAATTTTTCAAAAAAATCTTTCTTGTGCATCGCACTAATGCATTAAGACGTCAAGTCATGAATTTTTCTGTGTATCAATGTTAGAAGAGATTTAAGGATCTTTTTCGAACTTGTCCACATCATGCATTTGAGAGTTGGACCTTAGTTTGTTTCTTTTATGATGCCTTCCTATCCACAATGCATCAATTTGAAATGATGGTCTAGGGAGAATTCATAGGTAAGAATCTTGATGAGGCATTTGAGTTTTTTGATACAATTTCTGAGAGTTTCCAAATGTGAGACTCGTCGTCGCCAAATATTGTTGAAACCAATCCATCTTCATCCCAAGGAGGGAAATACTTGTTAAAAGAAGATGATGACCTAAGGGCAAGAATGGTTAATTTGTCTTGAAAGCTTGATGCTCTAGAGATGAAAATAGTCAAGGAAGTTTTTGTTGTGTCACCCACTGATCAGTTGTGTGAAATTTTTGTTTTTTCAGGACATCCCATGGGGGAATGTTGTGAGATCCTGGTGTCCCACATCAGTTAGGGAGGGGAAAGTGACAGGGCTTATTAATAAGCCATTTGCCTTACATGGCATCAGGACTTTTCCTAGGGATACTGGGCGGAACAAAGCCGTGAGGGCCAGTGGGCCCAAAATGGATAATATTATGTCATGTGGAGGGTGGGGTGTTACAAGTTGGTATCAGAGCCGACTCTTGCCAGATCGAGTGTGGGCCCCTGACATGCTCGCGTGTAGTGGGAGGGCAGGTAGCTGGCGAGTTGTTGCATGGGGACGTGCAGCCCTAAGGAGGGTGGATTGTGAGATCCTGGTGTCCCACATCGGTTAGGGAGGGGAAAGTGACTGGGCTTATAATAAGCCCCTTACCTTACATGACATAAGGTCTTTTCCTAGGGATACTGGGAGGAATAAAGCCGTGAGGGCCAGTGGGCCCAAAGTGGACAATATTATGCCATGTGGAGGGTGGGGTGTTACAAGTATTTTTTTAAGTCGCGAACTGTCGATCCTCCTTCCACTATAAATGCCTAAGGAAGTCCCATTTAGCCCCATTTCAACATCTCTAATCCTAGGAAACCTTAGAGAGAAAGAAAGGAAGAGAAAAACACAAGATCAAAGGGGATTTTCACTTCAAGAAGATCAAAACCCTAGTTTTTCAAGAACACCAAGATAGGGGTTCCTTTCATTCTTGTCTATTGAGGCTAGGGCACGTATGTATATGTACGTTTCTACTCTTAATCATATGTATATGCTATGAAATCATGATTCCTTGAGATTTTTGCAATCATTACCATGTTTTAAACAAAGCTATGATTATATAACCATGAGATTTCTTTTCTTGTCATAAAATCCTAGTTTTCAAAAGAGATGAATTTTTCTCTTGATTCTTCCTTTGTTCTTGACTTTGAAACCTTAGTGTTTTGTGTTGAGTAATAAATTGAAGTTGTGATGATCTCTTGATTATTTTCTTAAATTGTTCTCTTGTATTCGAAATTGTGAGAATTGGGGATTTTGAATTTCCTTGTGTTAAAGAAAATGTTTGTTATTGCATCTCTTGTATAGTTGTTGTGATGGACTTGAATTACATTCGAGCACTGCCATAGAATGTTAGAGGTTACTTTATCCCAGTGGGGGTGAGATGGTTTCCTAGCACTTGTAGTGGTTATTGTTTGTGAGAGCAACCACTATTATTCACGTAAGTTCGAGGCTGAGGGGTGGTATACCTTTTCTGGAAAGAATTCGTCAATGCCATGGGAGACGGTATACGACCTTCCTAAAGTGGTTTGTGTGGTTATGGTTGGATGAACGAGGTAGAGTCGTTGTGTAGATTCATGGAAAGCAACCAACATACATGAGAATATGGTTATTGTGTGGAATTGGTTTCCTACAAGAGCTTGTGGAGGTATCAGACTCCACAAGAACTTGTGGAAAATGGTTTATTAATTGGAAATTTATTTTACGGTTCATTTGAATTATTGCTACTGTGTAAACTTGAGATCTATTGAAATGTTCCTGTTTTCTTTCAAAAAGAAAAAAAATTAATATATGTTATTTGCGAAATGAGACCGACATGTTTTAATTTTTTTCTAAACCTTGTTCAAGTTTGGGAGGAATGTTGCTATAGAGCTTAGTGCTCACCCCCTACAAACTATATTTTTCAAATTTTGGTTTAGAGGAGGAGTTCGGAGTTGAGGAGCCGATACATTGGGAAGCTCCACTTAGACTGGCTCGTAGATCCCGACGTGGATGTCTAGGGTTATAGTCGATCACATTCTTTTGGGATGTAATGGCCATGGTTGGCCTATTCTTTTGGGAGAATATTGTAAATGTTTTATTTGATGAATAAAATTTATTTAATGATGAATTTATTTAGCTGCTCTTATGATGTGAATGGTTTATAGATTGTAATGTCATCCAAGGTGGGTTTTGGGGCGATACAAAATTTTTTGGTATCAGAGCCTAGGCTTTAGGTCATACATGAGAGCTGTAGGTTATGAATTACCACTAAAGGTTTAGGACTAGGCTGAATGAAATCGTTGATATAAATTTTATACACGTCTTATGCTTTAGACTAAAATGATATTTAGGATGTCTTGTACATCAATGAAATTAAATTGTGAATTGATGTGAAGGATGGACGGTAGGTGTGGACGTGAATGAGGTCGTGGTGGCCAAGCAAACCCACCACCCCCACCACCACCACCTCCTGATCCCATGAATGGCATCTACCAATGTTTAAGAGAGTTTACCACTTTGGTGCAACACCAAACGGGAATAACAACCACAATGGTGGGGTTCACCCACTAGCCCAAGTACCGAGCAACGGGGACAAAAATTGAAGGATGGTTGTTCTTCGAGAGTTCTTACGGCAACACCAGCCTACTTTCCAAGGGAACTCTAACCCCTTGGATGCGGTTAAATGGATCCGCCGGATAAAGAAGATGTGTGACGGCATGGGCATGGGAGTTACCGAGGATCTTCGGGTCGGTTTGGCAACATATCTATTTGAGGGGGAGGCTGACCATTGGTGGGATTCAGTGAAGAGAAGAAGGAACACTAATGCGCTCACTCGGGAGGAGTTCGACCAAATCTTCCAAGACAAGTACTTTCCTGAATCCATCAGCAACAAGATGATTGCAGATTTTCTAGCTCTACGACAAGAAAACATGACGGTGGTCGAGTATGAGAGGAGGTTCGACAAGCTATCCCGCTATGCCACAGAGTTCATATCCACAGAGCCTAAGAGGGCCAAACACTTTAAGTAGGGCTTGAGGCCTGCCATCAGGGAGAAGCTTGTAGCTCTCACAATTCAAGATTATGGGGGTCTTATGGATAGAGCTACATTGGTGGAGAGAGACACCGAGGACAATCAGAGGTGACAAAACTTCATGAGGGGAGGTCTGGTTAGGACCGGTGCTAACAGTAGTGGAGGGCAGAGGGCGGTACCATACTGTCGCCCAGACCAGGTGGCCGGACAGAAACTTCAGACAGCCCGAGGAGCTGGAGGTGCACTTGAGAGAGCAAACACTGACCCACGTCAATGCTTTACATGCAGAGGTGTCAGGCACTTCAGAAATAATTGCCCATCGCTTCCACCAAGAACCAATCAAGTAGCTAGTCCAGTGAATGCAAACAAGCCACCACTACCGAAGCCACTACAACAGAGACCGTTAACAACTCAGGCCCCAAGCGGCGCCAATCAAGGGAAAGTGTTTTCTTTGACTCAACCGGAGGAAGATGCTTCCAATGCTGTTGTGGAAGGTATTGTTCTTCTCTCCAATTCTTGGACCCGAGTCTTATTTGATTCCGGTGCTACTCATTCATTCATACGCACTACATATGCTTTGAGTTTGGGTTTGGACTTTGGGAAGTTAGAACATGCTTTGAGTATTGACATGCCTACAGGAGAACGTTGGATGCTAGGACGGTGTGTGCTTCGAATTGGGGAGCAAGAATTAATCGTAGATTTGGTTGTGTTGGGCATAAAAGGGTATGATGTAATATTTGGGAAGAACTTGTTATCTACCTTTTGTGCGATAATGGATTATTTTCGTAAATGGATTTCTTTTCAATTATCGGGAGGTGTAGNATGGGTATTCAACCCTAACTTGTGTGAAACATGATAATAATTGCAAGAAGACCAAGAAAAGATGATTTCATTGCAAATATATAAGATTTAGGGTCAAAGAATACATATATATTAGCCCTACCATCAATGGACAAGAATGGAAGAAAATCCCCTACCTTTTTCCTTGGCTTTGGTGTGAAGGACAAGAAGATTTGATCTTAAATCACCCTTAAAACTCTTGTTTTCCCTTTCTCTCTTCCTCTCTAAGTCTTTCTATTAGGGTTCTAAGAGGTGTGGGGTGAGAGTGGGGTGAAAGAATGGGAGTAAATGGAGTGAAAATGAGATTTTAAAACATAACAATCCTGACTTTTTAACGATCTACCGGTAGTTCGTATCGGGCTACTGGTAGTTCGGATCTACGGGATAGCGTACTACCTATTGAGCCACCGGTAGTTCGGATCAACTGGATCTTTACTACTTGTTGACTACCGATAGTTCAGATCCACTAGCCACTTACTACCTGTTGACTACCAGTAGTTCAGATCTATTGGTCATTTACTACNTAGATTTTAAAACATAACAATCCTGACTTTTTAACGATCTATCGGTAGTTCGTATCGGGCTACTGGTAGTTCGGATCTACGGGATAGCGTACTACCTATTGAGCTACCGGTAGTTCGGATCAACTGGATCTTTACTACTTGTTGACTACCGGTAGTTCAGATCCTCTAGCCACTTACTACCTGTTGACTACCAGTAGTTCAGATCTATTGGTCATTTACTACCTATTGACTANGTGGTAGCGTACTACCGGTAGATCCTGTCCAAATTTGCCTATTTCCTCTATTTTTCATTTCAAACCCATTCCAAACCCTNACCTATTGACTACTAGTAGTTCGGATCCACTAGATAGCGTATTATCGGTAGGTCCTATCCAAATTTGCCTATTTCCTCTATTTTTCATTTCAAACCCATTCAAATCCAACCCAAGATTATTCAACATGCTTGTGTACATCAAACTTAGTTGGTACAAGTTCTATTACCATGATTTCATTTATTTGCAAGCTAAACAAAGTTTTAACTACTATTTTCTCGAATTTCCATATTAACATTTTCAANTTGCAAACCCTTTCAAATCCAACCCAAGATTATTCAACATGCTTTTGTACATCAAACTTAGTTGGTACAAGTTCTATTACCATGATTTCATATATTTGCAAGCTAAACAAAGTTTTAACTACTATTTTCTCGAATTTCCATATTAACATTTTCAAAAGAAATAATAATTTGCTACATAACCTACATACATATATAAAGATAAAAGGGTGGGGTTTACAATTTGTGTTTCAATGCACAAGTGAAAAGTACAACAATATGAGCACAAAACAAAAATAGTCTANCCTACATACATATATAAAGATAAAAGGGTGGGGTTTACAATTTGTGTTTCAATGCACAAGTGAAAAGTACAACAATATGAGCACAAAACAAAAATAGTCTAACATTCAAAGATTTTAAGAATCTTTAGAGTGGTAAAAATCAAATGAAAATATCTAAAATTGCATGAAGACATCATTGTTTAGAGGATCTTATGGTGGATACACAAATGGCGGAGGAGGAAGATATGGAAGTGGGCCAAACTTGGCTGGGAGAAAGTCCATTACACCGTCCACTTTAGTGTGAAGACTTTCCATAGTTTTGGTGAGGCCTTCCACAGACCAACGAACTTGATTTAAGTCTTCCATTGTGTCATAGATTGGCCTTGAGATTCCTTCATCTCCTTCACCTTGGTCATCAACATGCAACTCTCGAGTGTGGGAAGGATTTTCTTCTAATCCTCTTCATCACCAACATAGGCCTTGATGTTCCATCTCCTCCCATATCTTTTCCTCTTGCTCCCTTCTTCCCCTTTTCAAATATCTCCTCCATGGTTTCAATTCCCATCATTTTAAGCGATGTGCTTCCAAATAAGGTTTTTCTAGGATTACTCTTTTCATGGATAAGATAAATGTTAAAGGCTTTAAACACTTTATTGAGATCCATGCCATAAGGAAGTCGTGCATTCCACTTTTCCACTTGTTGAATGTACTTCATCACGATATAAAGAAAATTTAATTTCCTACTGATTATATTGCATACAATAACAAAATCTTGAAATTAGGTCACTTCATTGTAGTGTGCGCCCCTTAGAATCACACTCTTAGTGAGAATCTTGTTGATTACTCTAGGAATATCAAGCATATTTTTTGCATCCAATATTTGATTTTCTTCATAATTTTCTCCAAACACCATATTCATACTCCCACTTACATCAGTTACATAGTCTGTCATGCTCCCCCTTCCCAAAAGAAAATTTTTTCACCCTCATCTTGTAATCCTAGGATTTGTGCAAGTTTTGTTTGGGAGAGTTTGATGGCTATTCCTTTTACCATGGACTTTATTGTGCCTAATTTTTTCACATGAAGATTGACATAGAAACGGTGTTGGATAGTAGGGTTCATCTAAGACCATCAAGGGCATCCAACCCATTTCACTTATCATGGTGTCTATACTTAAATGACAAAGTTGGTGAGGGATAAGAGTTTGACTATCCACAAAATCCCTATTCTCATACCTTGGTCATCTTGCTATACACTCTTCATTGAGAAAAGAGAGATCTAGATTCTTCTTCATTCTACTCTCTTCCATTCCACCTATAGTTCCCCTTGCCTCCTCTTGTCTTTAGTGGAGCCATTTGACTTGTTTTGAGAAGAAGGTGACTAGTACTTAGGGTTAGGGCTTTAAAGAGAAATGGAAGATAATGGTTTGTA
>CAUOFW020002258.1:793724-810240 GCA_963454935.2 Ilex paraguariensis
CAAAATGCCTATGTGTGGATTAAGTTGTTATGACATGATGATGTATAACATGCTTAGAAAATGTGTTGGGAATAAATGTTAATATGTGCTCATTGAGATATTGACATTGTGCTGATTTATGGAATTTATATGCATATGATATGAACCTCCATGGAACATGTAGACATGTGGTTTAAAATTGCTCATATGACATTCATTATATGTGGGCATGATGTTGGAATAGCAATGATGCATTAAATTGCATATACACGTAGACATCGCATTTTATGGGTGTGGGTGCATGGTTGGCGTCAAACACCACGTCGGTAAATGATGGGTAGGCTCGGGAAAGTTGGATTGAATATTCGACTAAGGCACATGGTTGCATGAAAAAGACTTGGGTTGGGGTAGCAAGAAGGGTTAGATTATCTCTCGGGTGAGAGACCCGATATTTGGATACGCAGTTCCATTGGTATGAGAGCCCATAAAGTGTGTCGGTGTACGCAGAGTCGTTGGTGGAAGTCCATGAATTCCGTGTCGGTTGGGTAAACATTGGTGTAAGTCCATAAATACCCACCCCAAGAAAGATTCAGAGATTTTAGTTAGTCATTGGGTGTGTAACACAACTAGCGGGGGCTTGGAAAGCCCGGTGTTGATACTCACTGCATAGTATGAGGTGAAGGTAAATAGCCTGAGCTAGAAAAGCTCAGTTTTAATATATATTGGCATTGCATGTGTTGTGGAGCATAGAAGGGCTCAGGTAAATTGCATGAATGGGCATCATCTCAATTCATGGCATGGTATGTTAGATTTCAACCTTGACTTGCTTAAGTGTTGGTTGGAATGATTGTTGTTGTTAAATGTTGCATGTGAACATTGTATATGCACTTAAGTTGGGGAGTAGTCCTTGTAGGAAATACTCTACTGGGCATTGGCTCACTCTATACGGGAAACATTTCAGGTACGGGGCATATTCCGGTGGATGACACACGTTCGGGGCCTCAAAGGTGAAGAAGAGCCAAGTTGTGGCTCTTGAACCGAGTTTATGTAAAACTTTTGTTTTAAATTCCATTTTGGCATGTGAATTGTATGGAATGGGTTGTAATAGACTTGTATAAATCATGTATAATGTAGAAAATATCTTTATACATGTTTGGGATGGATTTGGAAAGGTTTTGAGTGGATTGGAAATGAAAAACTTAAGAGGCATAAAATTCTAGGCAAAACCTTGTGGAAGGTCGCAGCAATCTACCGGAAGGTTANTAAGAGGCATAAAATTCTAGGCAAAACCTTGTGGAAGGTCGCAGCAATCTACCGGAAGGTTAATGCAGACTTTTGGTCCAGCAGGCAAAACCTTCCGGGAGGTTGAAGAAAACCTTCCGGAAGGTTAATATAAATTGTTATCCAGTAGACAAACCTTCTAAAAGAACTTTTCCAATGAGTAAAACGTTCTGGAAGGTTTTTCAAAAATCTGAAATTTTAGGAATGCATTGCCATGCTTTTGGGCTATGTGTTATTTGGTTTCAATGACACAAATGGACCTTAAATGAGATAAATTAGGGTATGTTGAACCTAGATGGAATTAAATGAATTAAAGGAAACACGGATCCTTGTTTGGGTTGTAATCCCGGTTACAGGGATGTGATAAACGTGGTGTCGGGTTATGCGACAACCACGGGTATTTTTGCGGGTTGACAGGTGGTCAACGAGACCCCTGATTTTAGGGTGTCACAACTTGGTATCAAAGCATAGGTATACGGATTACCTAGGGCTTGATGGGCATTGAGTTTAGACTATTGTATACATTGTACATTTCATCTTCTGTGCTTATATTGTGTTACATGATTACATGGTATGTGATTATGTGAATGATATACATGGTAAAATGTATATGGAAAGGGACACTAGGNGCATTGTACATTTCATCTTATGTGCTTATATTGTGTTACATGATTACATGCTATGTGATTAGGTGAATGATATACATGGTAAAATGTATATGGAAAGGGACACTAGGGTTAGAAAACATAACCTTGGGGGTCGGAAAGGAAATGAACGGGATAGTTCAAGGTATAAATGTTTACTAGTGGGTGGTATAGACTCTACCAGGCAAACAAGGAGAAAAATCTCAATGTTTCAAGTTGGTCCCTATCAAGGGATACTAAATAAATACTCTATTGCTATCTAGCATGTGTGTAGATTGCAACTAGAGGGAGAGGACATCGGGGTGGACGGAACAATAACCAACCACCACCGGCTTTTGACCAACAAGCCTTTGTGGAGGCTATTGGTACGGCAGCTGCTACGATTGCACAAGCTAGTGATANGGGACATCGGAGTGGACGGAACAATAACCAACCACCACCGGCCTTTGACCAACAAGCCTTTGTGGAGGNAGGACATCGGGGTGGACGGAACAATAACCAACCACCACCGGCTTTTGACCAACAAGCCTTTGTGGAGGCTATTGGTACGGCAGCTGCTACGATTGCACAAGCTAGTGATACAGCTACTAATGTTACACAGATGGGTGCAAATGTGGGGCAAGGAGGCACAAGCAACCTTCGGAAGTTTAAAGCACATAAACCTCGGGTATTCAAGGGAGGGGCGGACCCGATGGTGGCTGACCATTGGTNACGGCAGCTGCTACAATTGCACAAGCTAGTGATACAGCTACTAATGTTACACAGATGGGTGCAAATGTGGGGCAAGGAGGCACAAGCAACCTTCGGAAGTTTAAAGCACATAAACCTCGGGTATTCAAGGGAGGGGCGGACCCGATGGTGGCTGACCATTGGTTTCGACNGGCAAGGAGGCACAAGCAACCTTCGGAAGTTTAAAGCACATAAACCTCGGGTATTCAAGGGAGGGGCGGACCCGATGGTGGCTGACCATTGGTTTCGACAAGTCGATATGATATTGAGGGCCATGGAGATCACCTCCGACGCCACGAAGATAACCCTAGCTACGTTTCAGCTGGAGGGAGAATCCCAATTGTGGTGAGATTGGGTGAAGGATTCCAAGAATTTGGAGGCTATATCTTGGGTAGAGTTCAAGGAAATCTTCATGGGAAAGTACTTTTCGATGGCTGCTAGGCATGCAAAGGCCCATGAGTTTTTAGACTTGAAACACGGAACCATGACTGTGATGGAATACGTGGCCAAATTAACGAAATTAGCATGTTTTGCCGATGATTATGTGGCCACAGATATGGCCAAGGTGAGGAAGTTTGAGGATGGCTTGAAGTTGTCCATCCAAGGCAAAATTATGGGTCTTCTTCTTCAAGAATTGGGCTCAATGGTCACCACAGCTATGGCCATTGAGAGAGAGATTGAGGACGCAAGGAGCATCCTAGATTCGGGTGCCAAGGACAAGAAGAAGGAGGGTCAATCCTCTTCTTCTAGCTTAGGAAAGAGGCAGAGGACTTTTCCTCCACAAGGACAGAGCCGTGGCTATCAAGGCCAAGGGCAAGGTCGATCCTCCCAAGGCGGGAGAAGCCCGGGAACTACATAACAGGAGGGTCAGAGGACATGCTTCCATTGCCACCAACCGGGTCATATGAAGCAGGATTACCCATAGAGGCAAGGAACCCAGAGTTATGGGACGTCTCAGTCCCAGTCATCGGCGGGGCAACCATAGACACACTATATTCTTCCCTACCCCACCATGGGCCAGGAAAGTCAGCACCAGTTCTAGGGTACTACTCATGCTCCTACCACTACACGGGTGGGGACTTCGCAAGCAAGCTAGATAGGCCAAGGCTTGGGTCGAGGCCGAGGAAAGGGCTCATAAGCCGGTACTTAGGGAACCCAGGGGCGTGTTTACACCATGGTGCTATAGACTGAGTCGATAGATCAGTCGGTGTGACCTTAGAGGAGCTGTTGCATGTGAGTTCTCCCCTAGGAGCTAGGGTGAAAGCTGATCAGATATGTCGGGAATGTGAGTTAGAGATCTCGGGAATTCTACTCACCGTGGACCTTAGGGTTATGGACATGTCAGAGTTTGATGTGATCCTCGGGATAGATTGGTTGGCTGCACATTGGGTCGTCATTGATTATGATAGGAATAGGGTCACTACTTACACACCTGATGGTGTCTGTTTTAAGTTCTAGGGGAAAAAGCATAATGCTTTACCCCAAGCCGTGTATGACTCAAGATGGCATGGATAGTTGATGGGTTGGCTTGCAAGCCTTACCCTAGAGGACGAGACGAGACAGGAGTTGAGTCTACCTCGGGTTGTATGTGAGTATGAGGATGTTTTTCTGAATGAACTACCAGGATTACCTCTACATAGGGATATAGACATCAATATTGAGTTGCATCTCGGTACGTCGCCTATTTCTATGACTCAACATAGGATGGTACTAGCCGAGTTGAAAGAACTCAAGGTCCAATTGCAAGAATTATTGGACAAGGGCTTCATTAGGCCGAGCACTTCACCTTGGGGCGCTCCAGTGCTATTTGCCAAGAAGAAAGATAAGACTCTTCGATTGTGTATCGACTATCGGCAGTTGAACCAGGTTACTATTAAGAATAGATACCCTTTGCAAAGGATTGATGACTTGTTTGATCAACTGAGAGGGCAAAGGGTCTACTCCAAAATAGATCTTCACACCGGTAACCATCAGTTGAGAAATTAGGGAGGAAGATATCCCTAAGACGACATTCAGAATGCGATACGGGAATTTCGAATTCACAGTGATGCCATTCGGATTGACGAATACCCCGGCGGCATTCATGGACCTCCTGCATAGGGTGTTTCAACCCTACCTTGATCAGTTCGTCGTGGTCTTTGTTGATGACACATTGATCTACTCCAAGTCTGAGGGGGAGCATGAGGGTCACTTAAGGGTTATTCTCCAAACGTTGAGAGATCATCAGTTGTACGCCAAGTTCAGCAAATGTGAATTTTGGCTTACTGAGGTAAAATTTTTGGGACATGTAGTGTCGGCCTTAGGTGTATCCATGGACCCGAAAAAGGTGGAAGCAGTTATGAATTGTGGGAGACCGAAGTCAGTCTTCGAGATACGTAGTTTCTTGAGATTGGCAAGTTATTATCGGAGATTCATCGAGGACTTCTCCTGATTGGCTGCTCCTATGACCAAGTTGACCCGGAAAGAGGTCAAGTTTGAGTGAAATGATGTGTGTGAGAAGGCATTCCAGGAGTTGAAGCAGAGACTTACTTTTGCTCCTATTTTGATAGTCCCGAAAAGGAGACAGAGATACACGGTGTATTGTGATGCCTCAAAGGACGGACTTGGATGTGTTTTGATGCAGTCCGGGAGGGTGGTAGCTTATGGTTTGCGACAGTTAAAGAATCATGAGCAGAATTACCTGACGCATGACATGGAGTTGGCGGCCATTGTCTTTACCTTGAAGGCTTGGCACCACAACTTATACGGGGAACAATTTGAGGTATTTTTGGACCACAAAAGTTTGAAGTATATCTTCACACAGTGGGACCTCAACATGAGACAACACAGGTGGATAGAGTTTCTTGAGGACTACGACTTCACATTGCATTACCATCCTGGTAAGGCAAATAAGGTGGCTGATGCACTCAGCCAGAAGTCACAAGGAGTCTTGGCTAGTATGGCTTCCAGGGAGTGGCAGATGCTCGAGATTGTGGGACAGTTCGGGCTACGATACATGGGTCAGGCTCAGGGTGTTTTAGGGAGTTTAGGGGCTACACCTACCCTACTAAGTAGGGTGATAAAGTCCCAGGGGCTGGATGTGGAGTTATCATCCGTCAAGGATAGAGTACAGGCAGGTTTCGGTGACGAGGGCTAGACCATTCACTCGGATGGTGGTCTTCAGTTTATGGGGAGGATTGTGGTTCTCTAGTCGGTGTAGCTTAGAGAGGAGATTCTTAGGGAGTTCCATTATTCTCAATTTGTTGTACATCCAAGTGGCACGAAGATGTACCATGATCTTCATCGTCAGTATTATTGGAGCACGATGAAGAAAGATGTTGGAAATATTGTTAGTCGATGTCTCACGTGTCAGCAGGTTAAGGCTGCACACCAGAGACCAGTAAGATTACTCCAGCCTTTGGAGGTAGCTGAGTAGAAGTGGGAGCATATCACGATGGATTTTGTAACTCACTTACCACAGACATTGCGGGGACATGATGCGGTGTGGGTGATAGTGGACCAGCCTACGAAGTCGGCATATTTTTTGGTTGTGCAGATGACCTTCACATTGGAGGAATTCTACAGGTTGTATATACGGGTGATTGTTCGGTTACATGAGGTACCCGTATCTATAGTATCGAATTGGGATCTTAGATTTACAGCTCATTTTTGGGAGAGTTTCCAGCGATCCATGGGGACACAGTTGATGATGAGCACTGCTTTTCATCCATAGACGAATAGTCAGTCTGAGTTGACTATCCAAACATTAGAGGACATGCTACGGGCATGCGTCCTAGATCTCAAGGGTAGCTGGGAAGATCACTTATCCTTGGTAGAGTTCGCCTACAACAACAATTATCAGGCAAGCATACAGATGGCACCCTGTGAGGCATTATATGGGAGGTCGTGTCGATCTCCAGTTTGTTGGACAGAGGTGGGAGAGAGACCTTCTACGGGTCCGAATTTGATCAAAGACACCTCGAAGAAGGTGAACTTGATTTGGAATGGTCTTTTCACATCTCAGAGCCAGCAGAAGAGCTACGTCGACAGACGGCGACGACCTTTAGAGTTAGAGGTGGGAGATCATGTCTTCTTGAAGGTGATGCCTAAGAGAGGAGTGGCCAAGTTTGGTAAGTGGGGAAAGTTGTCGCCAAGGTATATCAGGCCCTTCGAGATATTTGAGAGGGTTGGTACAGTTGCTTACCGGTTGGCATTACCGCTAAATCTATCGGGTGTTTGTGAGGTATTCCATGTCTCTATGCTCTGAAAATATACCCTAGATCCAACTCATGTGGTGGATTAGGGAGAACTTGTGGTTGATACTGATGGGACCTTTGAGGAGGGACCGGTGCGCATCATGGATAGCCGGGAGCAGGTTTTGCGAGGCAAGAACCGTGCTGCTAGTAAAGGTGATGTGGTAGCACCGAGGAGTGGAGGAGGCGACATGGGAGCGCGAGGACACTATCCATACCAACTATCCCTTCTTATTTGAGGATGGAGATACACTTTTATAGTCTTGTAGTATTGTATAACTATTGCATATGCATGTGGTTAAGTGTATATGTGTGTGTGTGTGAATTTCAGGGACGAAATTCTTTTAAGGGGGGAAGAATGTAAAACTCAGTAAATTTAAACTTTTGTAAACAAAGGCAAAACGGTAATTTTGTCACTACATTAGGGGTTAAAAACCTGAATTTTTTTACATCTCGGATGACGAAATGGACCTCACCATTGAATTGGTCTCGCGAAATCTAGTTACCAAGTCAAATTTCATCGAATTTTGAGATAGTCAAATTTCATCGAATTTTGAGATAGTCAAATTTTTCATGTTTTACGAGGCAGTCGAGTCTCGGGTGACCCAAAAACGAAATTTTTGATAAAATTTATAAAATAATTTAAGACAAGTTAAAATAAAAATATTTTGAACTTGAACCGGGTCGAAATTAAATCGTTTCGGGACGAAAACGGACCTGAAAAAAAGAGGTTATGTGGCACAATGTGAGCCAAGTAAATGGAGGGTATAAAAAGGGAGGAAATCTGATTTCTTCCACACTTTCTTCAGCAGGTTAACATGAGAGGGGAAGAGAGAAAAAAGAAGGAGCTCTCCACTTCTCTTTATGATCTACGACTCCACGAACTTTGGATTCACTCAGGCCAAATGGATAGCTATATATACCACTTGTATATGGTTGTGAAATGGATAGAATTGGGTGATTGATGAATTGGGTACGTGAATTTGACCCAAATTAAGTAAAATTCCAAGATTGGAATTGGTGGGTTACAATTATTGTGTAATTCTATGAAAAATGGGTGTTATGTGGGCATGTTATATGTTTTATATCATGCTTTGTGAATAAGTTGGAAATTCTTAAGTGATAACATGAATTGTTGTTTTAATGGTGTTTGTCAAATGCCTATGTGTGAATCAAGTTGTTATGTCATAATGACGCATAGCATGCTTAGAAAAATGTGTTGGAAAGAAATGTTAATATGTGCTCATTGAGATATTGACATTGTGATGATTTATGAAATTTATATGCTTATGATATGAATTTTCATGGAACATGTAGACATGTGGTTTAAAATTACTCATATGACATTCATTACATGTGGGCATGATGTTGGAAAAGCAATGATGCATTACATTGCATATGCACGTAGACATCGCATTTTATGGGTGTGGGTGCATGGTTGGCATCGAACACCACATAGGTGGATGATGGATGGGCTTAGGAAAGTTGGATTGAATGTCCGACTAAGTCGCACGGTTGCATGAAAAAAACTTGGGTCGGGGTAGTAAGAAGGGTTAGACTATCCCTCGGGTGAGAGACCCGGTATTTGGATACACACTTTCGTTGGTATAAGAGCCCATAAAGTGTGTCGGTGTACACAAAACCATTGGTGGAAGTCCATGAATTTCGTGTCGCTTAGGTAACCGTTGGTGTAAGTCCATAAATACCTACCCCAAGAAAGACATGGAGATTTAGTTAGCCATTGGGTGTGTAACACAAATGGCGGGAGGCTTGGAGAGGGCGGTTTTGATACTCACTGCATAACATGGGGTGAAGGTAGATTGCTAGAGCTAGAAAAGCTTGGTGTTAATACACACTGGCATGGCATGTGTTGTAGAGCCAGGAGGGCTCGGGTAAATTGCATGAATAGGCATCATCTCACTTCATGGCATGGTATGTTAGATTTCAACCTTGACTTGCTTAAGTCTTGGTTGGAATGATTGTTGTTGTTAAATGTTGCATGTGAACATTGCATATGCATTTAGGTTAGGGAGAAATACTCTACTGGGCGTTGGTTCACCCTATACGGGAAACATTTCAGGTACGGGGCATGTTTCGGTGGATGACACACATTCGGGGTCTCAAAGGTGAAGAAGAGCTGGGTTGTGGCTCTTGAACAAAGTTTTATGTAAAACTTTTGGTTTAATTCCATTTTGGCATGTGAATTGTATGGAATGGGTTATAATAGACTTGTATTAATCATGTATAATGTAGAGAATATCTTTATACATGTTTGGGATGGATTTGAGAAGGTTTGGGTTGAATTAGAAATGAAAAACTGATGAAATATGAAATTCTGGACAAAACCTACCAGTAGTAGGCAATAACTACCGGTAGTTAACAAGTAGTACCTGTTCAACAGACAATAACTACCGGTAGCTAATAGGTAGTACTCGTCCAGCAGGCAAAACCTACCGGTAGCTAATAGGTAGTACCTGTCCAGCAGAAGGAAACTACCGGTAGCTTACAGGTAGAACTTCTACTGGTAGTTATAACAAACACCTACTAGTAGCTCTTCCAAAAATCTAAAAAATAAAAAAATTGTTTTGCTAACCTTTTGAACTTTATTTTCTTTAGCTCCAATGATACAAATGAACATTAAATGAGGTATATTGAGGCACATTGGACCTCCGTTGAATTAAATGATTAAAGGAACACGGGTTATACGTGTGGGTTATGATTCCGGTTAAGGGAATACAATTGGCATGATGTCGGGCTGTGCGACAAGCACGGATATTTCCGCGGGTTGACGGGTGGTCAACAGTTGAAAAAGGACCCTTGGTTTTAGGGGTGTCACACTCTCTTCCTTCTCCTCTTTGAGGTTCTCTTTCTCTTTTATCTCTTAAATAGGTGAGATTCCAACACCTTTACAACTTGTTCTTCCTTGAGTACAATGAAAATGATTATGTCTCAAAAGACTCACTCAAGAAGAATACAAAATCACTCTCTCTTGCTTCTCAAGAATATTATCTCAAATCAAAACTTTAAGACAAGAAAAATAATCTTAAAGGCTTACAACAAATCAACCCTCTTTCTCAATAAATAATACAATATCTTTTTGGATTCTAGCTCATAAGTTCACTTGTGCAAGAATAAGACCAAAAATGCCTTGAAGACCTCTATTTATAGTGGAGGTCAAGGAGGATTCAAAAAGCAAAAGTTTAGCACTTTTCAGTATTATGTCGTTGGCTCATAGCAGCTACATTTGGTATACCAATTTACTTGGCCAGTAAACCAGTTTGTCGGACACGTCTTCCTTGGCCAAGTACTAGAGGCTTCTAAGGTTTGCCGATTCACAAACTGGTATGCCAATTTGTCAGCAGAGTTTTTCTAGTTCATCAGAGGACTTAGGATGCAAAGTACCGGAAGCTATCAAGGCTTGCCGGTTCAGAGTTTGATATGTCAGTTCACCCATCCGATATAATGGTTCACCAATCCAGTATACCAGACACTCTATTTTTGCAGACAGAATTCTCTTGTTTTCTCTTACTTGCTTTCTTCTTTGATCTTGCCTTTTTGCCACCAATCACAATCTAACAAACACACATCTAATCAAAAAATTAAATCATGTTTAGATGTTTATCATCATCAAAATAATGCTTATAAATTTAGACTTAAGCCTCAACGAATTGAACTTAGGCCCATTCCAATTTAGTTTTATAGGTTGGATCTTATGGTTCGGCTTTAGTTATTTGTTCATTTTATTTTTTTGGGCCTTATGTGTTTATTCTTTATTTGGTTTTAAATTTATTTATATTGGGCCTTATTTGCTTGTGCCTATGGCATTTCCAGCACAATCCAACTTAGTTTCATATTATGGATTGGACTTTAATTTTTATTTGGGCTTATGAATTTAAGTCCAGCCCAATTTGATTTGAGAACTTGTTTGATTTTATTTTGGACCTAAACTATAGACATTAGTATTTTTTGATGTCTACACACACATACTTGCAATTGCACATACGATGTTTGATGAATTGCCACTTTAATTGTTTTATTTGATTAATTCATCATTTAGGGTTTTAAGAATAATGGCTTTAGATATGGGATCATATTCTTGGTGAGATTGAGTATTAATTAATCAGTTGAAATATTCTTACACAAAATTCACATGACGGAGGTTTTGGGTAGTTAAAAAGGATTCAAGTGATTAATTGACAAACCCATATTTGATTTAGAAATTGTGGCAGATTATGTTAAAATTGGTGAGTGTTCGGACTTCAGTTGTATTAAGCTATTCACCCCCCCACGTGTATAATTGTGAGGGATGATCCAACACACATCACATTTACTCAATTGGTATCAAAGTCGGTCTCCCTTTAGGATTGCATTTAGACACTTATTGGCATTCGTTGCATATTTTTCTATTTAATCTAGTTTGCAAGAAAGGCTTAACCCTAACTAGTAATGGAATTTGAGAGAATTCAATCCATTGCTCTTGTGTGGATGCCTTAAGGAAACTAGCACTAGTCCAAGAGATGGCATCCATGTTGCATATGAAGAAATTTACATTGAATGTCTTAAGCAAAAGAAAGCACACCTTCGATTGAATAAAAAATTCAAAAAACTGGAAAGTTAAAATAATGTGCAAAAAACAGAGCTTGAAGAGTCAAAAAACGGACTCTTGAAGTCAAGAGAGGCCATCACTAAGTTGGGTGATGAGAAATCATCTCTCCTTGATAGAATGAACCTATTAGAGCGTGCATTGCATGAATCAAAAGAGAGAAATCCAGATCTTGAGTCTAGGTTTGCTAAACTTGAAAACTATCTTGAGGATTCAAACAAACTCACAAGAAGTTTGTCCCTAGGCACTGAAAAGCTTGATAATATGTTGAGTGTTAGGAGATATGCAGGTGACAAGAGAGGTTTAGGATACACGGGTAAAGTTTCCACTTCATCATCTTTTTAAACCATGTTTGTCAAAGCAAAGGACACACCTACCACAAAAATAGAACATGTTTCTCTGAGAGTGACAAAAGGAAACGAGATTCACTACAAAGGCATAATCTAAAGAAGCTTGAGTCTCAACCTTTTGTTCCAAATAAGGTTTTAGTTTGTCACACTTGTGGTGGACACGGTCACACTAGCACTCGATGTACATACCTTAGGGATAATCTTGATATAGAGCTAACTCACCTAGTTCATCAATCCAAAGTCGTGAGTAGCCAAGTTCATGACCTTAGTCAACTTATAGGATCGGACCAAGGTTCTGAGGTTCCACCTAGGAAGAGGTTTCATGAACCTAAGTTGAGCAATCCTCATGAATTTAGGAAGCAATTCAAGAAGAGGAAAAGTAGTAGAAAGAAAGTAAACAAATCCTTAGCTCAACCCTCATCCAAAGTGGTTAATGCACAATGATTTCCTTTTAAAGTCACGGTAATTTGGGTGAGGATACAAGATTTGATAGATGCACCAAATATACAGAACCTAAAAACACCTATAAGTGCATGTTCTGTCACTTGATTGAGTGTGCATTTATGGACTTGTCCCTAAGAGTATACATGACATATCATGAATTATGGAAAAATTCATTGTTAGCTTAGGGCTTTTCTTTGTTTATTTACTTTGCTTTTAATATATGAAAAACACAAAAATTCAAAATTCAAAATGCAAAAAGATTTTTGATGTCTAGTTGGACATCTTTTTAGGATTTATGGTAATTGTTTTGTTTTTCCTTTGTAATTGCATAGTTATGCATATATTTCTATTGTTATGATATTTAAGAAAAACCAAAAACATTGGAAAAAGAAAAATCAAAAGATTTTATTTTGTTTGTTTTTCGTTGTTGATCATGATGGTAATCACACTTTGATTTGATTTGTAGTTTATCCATCTTCAAATCAAAGTTAAGTCCACAGCTATGAGTCATATTAGGGGATAGAGAATTTAGTGGTTATAAGTCATAGTGCATGATCCTTGAACCAATTATCTTTTGCCCTAACGTGTGTGGATAGTGTAATCTTTGTGAAAATTCATAACACCAAGTGCACACGTACCATTCACCTTTATACTTAGGAGTCTATGTAGCTTGAAAGATTAATTACCTTACATGAATATGTGTTGGTGATAGGTGAACACATAGCTAAAGGATAGTAAATATTCAAATTCCTTAAAAGATGCCAAAGAGCCAACTGTAAGAAAAAGATCCCATTGTGGCCAAATACAAAGTAAGGCATAAAACAATCAATGGCTAGAGTACAATATGTTTATTTTTGTTGCTCTAGGAGGGGGAGATGTATGTAGATCTCCCCTCACAATTAGAAGTGTGGAGTACACGACACTACCTAGAGGGAGGGGAGGTGAAGTGGTTTTTATAACTTTAAGCTTAAACAATAACAAACCTATTACTACCACAATTATCTCTTCTTACAATGATTAGTCAATTAATAGTGAGAACCCCCTTTTAACCACAATGGCCCAAAACACCCATGTAGATGAATGTATTAATTTTAGAAATTAATCTCAACACTAAATCTCTCACGGGGATCCAACTCGATGACCCAAACCCTTGGATGCACAACTATGGATGATTATGATACTTGAACATTCATTCAATCAAACACATAGTGCGCATATGTGCTCAAATTGCAAATGTGTATGAAAATACGATGAAAAACACAAACAATTTGTTGACATGAAAACCTTTCTCGGGAAAATTCGTGGGAAAGCTTCTCGGTCCACCAAAATCTAATCCACTACACCAAAGTCAGCTTTTAAGTACTCGATCTTTTATCTCTACCAATACCATAGTTAAACACTCCCTTCCTTCAATAAGCCTCGCCGCCAAAGTGCCTCTCCAAGCGTTATGTATAGCTTCACTTGGATTCACTACTGCAATGGATTCTCTAGGCCTCGAGCAATCTTGGACCACCAACAATCCCCGATGCACATACACCAATGGGTTTGGTCTTCAACCAATCAAGATCTTTTTTACCAAGTTGTGAGGTCGGATAAGAATCACTAGATGGTAGCCTTGTTGATTCGTCATGTAATTTACCAATTCTTCACTTAATTNCATGGGCTTGATTCTGAAAATCCTTACCTTCACATGAAGGAATTTGAGGACATTTGTGGAACCCTTCAAGATAACACTGGGTTAGCCAAGCTGAAGCTTTTTCCCTTCTCCTCAAAGAATAAAGTGAAGCAAAGGTTTAACATTCTTAAACTCCACTCTATTATGGATTGGTCTGTGCTTCATAAAGAGTTTTTCAAGAAATTCTTCCCCATTCACCACACAAATGCTTTGAAACTTCATATAATGAACTTTGTGGGGAAGGAGGGAGAAAACTTATGTTAGTGCTAGGAATAATTCAAAGACCTTCTCTATGCTTATCCTCATCACAGGTTTGAGAGTTGGACCCTTGTTATTTTTTCTATAACTCACTCCCTACCCATATGTGTCAGTTTGTTGAAATGATGTCCCAAAGATAGTTCATGGATAAGAATCCCAATGAGGCATTCGAGTTTTTTAACATACTTTCTGAGAGTTCCCAGATGTGGGACTCGATTTCACCGACTCTAGCCCGGAGTCAATCTACTACTTTCAATGGGTGGAAAATAAACTTTGAGAGAGGATGACAATTTATTGGCTAAGATGGCTTCTTTGTCTCAAAAGCTTGAGGCTTTAGAGATGAAGAAAGTCAATGAGTTTGCTAATGTTCCACCCACAGAGCGTACATGTAGGATATGTGCCTTGGTGGGACATTCTACTTAGGAATGTCCTATGATACCCTCCTTATAGGAAGTTCTATTGAAGCAATCCAACACAGTCTTCAGATATCAAAAGCTGTATAATAATCCTTATTCTAAAATTTACAATTCAAGTTGACAACAACACTTGTTGGAGGAACAACCAACAACAGAAAGCCTTACCACAAACACCACAAGCTCCACCACTACTATAGTAAAATCATTATCCATCCTACCAACCACCTCACAAATGTAGTCTTAAGGATACCTAGAATTAGTTCATGCAGGCTCAAATACAACAAAATATACAAAACAATCAGGCCTTCAATGACTTCAAATCTCAGACCTCGCAGTCCCTTGAGGGCATGAAAGGTCACCTACAAAAGATGACTCAGTCGATGGCCACCCAAGAGAAGGGAAAGTTTCTTGCCCAGCCAAAGCCTCCACAGGGTTAGTTCCATGTAGGTAATTCTACTCCCATGGTCTCTTAAAATGAATAAATCCAAGTTCTCACTACTCTTTGGAGTGGAAAATTCAGATAAATTCATACCACGGGCACCCATTGAACCCAATCCTATACCTATAGTACCATTTGTTCCAGTCTCCATTGATGAGATCGAGTCTGGAGAGGTTGAGGAGCCTCTATGTCCTATTCCTACTCCCTTCCCTCAAAGACTCAAAACACCTCCAAAAGCTAAGCAATCATGCTGATATTTACAAGTTTTTGAAGCAAGTAAAGATCAATATTCCATTTCTAGATGCCATCAAACAAGTCCCTTCATATGCCAAGTTCCTAAAGGACTTGTGCACTATGAAGAAAAATCAAAATGTTCAGAAAATGGCCTTTTGACAGAACATGCAAGTGCCACCATACAACACAAGACTCCTCCAAGTATAAGGACCCAGGGTGTCCTACAATTTCTTGTGTCATAGGGAACTTCAAGATTGAGCAGTCTTTACTTGATCTTGGAGCAAGTGTCAATCTACTCCCCTACTCTATCTACTAACCATTGGTTTTAGGCAAACTCAAGCCTACATGTATCACATTGTAGATGGCAGACCGATTTATTAAAATTCCTAGGGGAATAGTTGAAGATATCCTTGTTCAAGCAGATAAGTTCTTTTTCCCTATGGACTTCTTCATTTTAGACACCCAACCTATTGCAAATTCAGGAAGTCAAATTTCCATTATTCTTGGTTGACCTTCCTAGATACTTTGAATGCTCTAATCAATTACAGGAATGGAGTCATGCAACTATCATTCAGGAATATGACTCTAGAGCTCAATATCTTTGATATAGCCAAAAAGTCGAGTGATAAGAATGAAGTGAGAGACGTGCATTCTAGTAAGTCTATGACACAAGAGCATATGAATACAGAATTCTTTGGGGATTCCTTGGAAACATGCTTGGTTGAGTTGAAATCCTCAGAGTTTGAGTTCATTAAATAGGAGGATTATTTGACTTTAGCTAGAGTGCTAAAGTCAGTATCTGTTTAGTCAGTCGAGCCATGGGTGCCCAAGTTTGAAGAGCTCTCTCCTAGTGGTATGAAGCCACTCCCTTCTTCTAAAAAACCATAAAAACCAGAGTTGAAACCCCTCCCTTCTACTTTAAAGTATGCATTCCTTGGAAAGTGTGAATCATACCTGGTGGTCATCTCATTTGTACTTACATTGGACCAAGAGACCAAGTTGTTAAGGGTTCTTACGTGTCATCGCGGTTCCATAGGGTGGACCATCGCTAATTTGAAGTTCATAAACCCTATTGTATGTAATCTTGGAAGAGGATTCAAAACCCTCCCCCCAAATGTAGTGACGGCTAAACCCTCATCTAAAAGAGATTGCATTGGTGAAGTATTGAAATTGTTGGATGCAGGAATCATATTCCCCATCTCAAATAGTAAGTGGGTTAGACCTACCCAAGT
>CAUOFW020002258.1:810775-834816 GCA_963454935.2 Ilex paraguariensis
CATCCCACAAGGAATAATGTCCCATCATGCTTTGTTTTTCCTGCTAATGCCAATAGGTTCACGATTAAGCCTAGTACTAGACAACTCTTACCTCAATTCCATGGGCTTGATTCTGAAAATCCTTACCTTCACATGAAGGAATTTGAGGACATTTGTGGAACCCTTCAAGATAACACTGGGTTAGCCAAGCTGAAGCTTTTTCCCTTCTCCTCAAAGAATAAAGTGAAGCAAAGGTTTAACATTCTTAAACTCCACTCTATTATGGATTGGTCTGTGCTTCATAAAGAGTTTTTCAAGAAATTCTTCCCCATTCACCACACAAATGCTTTGAAACTTCATATAATGAACTTTGTGGGGAAGGAGGGAGAAAACTTATGTTAGTGCTAGGAATAATTCAAAGACCTTCTCTATGCTTATCATCATCACGGGTTTGAGAGTTGGACCCTTGTTATTTTTTCTATAACTCACTCCCTACCCATATGTGTCACTTTGTTGAAATGATGTCCCAAAGATAGTTCATGGATAAGAATCCCAATGAGGCATTCGAGTTTTTTAACATACTTTCTGAGAGTTCCCAGATGTGGGACTCGATTTCACCGACTCTAGCCCGGAGTCAATCTACTACTTTCAATGGGTGGAAAATAAACTTTGAGAGAGGATGACAATTTATTGGCTAAGATGGCTTCTTTGTCTCAAAAGCTTGAGGCTTTAGAGATGAAGAAAGTCAATGAGTTTGCTAATGTTCCACCCACAGAGCGTACATGTAGGATATGTGCTTTGGTGGGACATTCTACTTAGGAATGTCCTATGATACCCTCCTTATAGGAAGTTCTATTGAAGCAATCCAACACAGTCTTCAGATATCAAAAGCTGTATAATAATCCTTATTCTAAAATTTACAATTCAAGTTGACAACAACACTTGTTGGAGGAACAACCAACAACAGAAAGCCTTACCACAAACACCACAAGCTCCACCACTACTATAGTAAAATCATTATCCATCCTACCAACCACCTCACAAATGTAGTCTTAAGGATACCTAGAATTAGTTCATGCAGGCTCAAATACAACAAAATATACAAAACAATCAGGCCTTCAATGACTTCAAATCTCAGACCTCGCAGTCCATTGAGGGCATGAAAGGTCACCTACAAAAGATGACTCAGTCGATGGCCACCCAAGAGAAGGGAAAGTTTCTTGCCCAGCCAAAGCCTCCACAGGGTTAGTTCCATGTAGGTAATTCTACTCCCATGGTCTCTTAAAATGAATAAATCCAAGTTCTCACTACTCTTTGGAGTGGAAAATTCAGATAAATTCATACCACGGGCACCCATTGAACCCAATCCTATGCCTATAGTACCATTTGTTCCAGTCTCCATTGATGAGATCGAGTCTGGAGAGGTTGAGGAGCCTCTATGTCCTATTCCTACTCCCTTCCCTCAAAGACTCAAAACACCTCCAAAAGCTAAGCAATCATGCTGATATTTACAAGTTTTTGAAGCAAGTAAAGATCAATATTCCATTTCTAGATGCCATCAAACAAGTCCCTTCATATGCCAAGTTCCTAAAGGACTTGTGCACTATGAAGAAAAATCAAAATGTTCAGAAAATGGCCTTTTGACAGAACATGCAAGTGCCACCATACAACACAAGACTCCTCCAAGTATAAGGACCCAGGGTGTCCTACAATTTCTTGTGTCATAGGGAACTTCAAGATTGAGCAGTCTTTACTTGATCTTGGAGCAAGTGTCAATCTACTCCCCTACTCTATCTACTAACCATTGGTTTTAGGCAAACTCAAGCCTACATGTATCACATTGTAGATGGCAGACCGATTTATTAAAATTCCTAGGGGAATAGTTGAAGATATCCTTGTTCAAGCAGATAAGTTCTTTTTCCCTATGGACTTCTTCATTTTAGACACCCAACCTATTGCAAATTTAGGAAGTCAAATTTCCATTATTCTTGGTTGACCTTCCTAGATACTTTGAATGCTCTAATCAATTACAGGAATGGAGTCATGCAACTATCATTCAGGAATATGACTCTAGAGCTCAATATCTTTGATATAGCCAAAAAGTCGAGTGATAAGAATGAAGTGAGAGACGTGCATTCTATTAAGTCTATGACACAAGAGCATATGAATACAGAATTCTTTGGGGATTCCTTGGAAACATGCTTGGTTGAGTTGAAATCCTCAGAGTTTGAGTTCATTAAATAGGAGGATTATTTGACTTTAGCTAGAGTGCTAAAGTCAGTATCTGTTTAGTCAGTCGAGCCATGGGTGCCCAAGTTTGAAGAGCTCTCTCCTAGTGGTATGAAGCCACTCCCTTCTTCTAAAAAACCATAAAAACCAGAGTTGAAACCCCTCCCTTCTACTTTAAAGTATGCATTCCTTGGAAAGTGTGAATCATACCTGGTGGTCATCTCATTTGTACTTACATTGGACCAAGAGACCAAGTTGTTAAGGGTTCTTACGTGTCATCGCGGTTCCATAGGGTGGACCATCGCTAATTTGAAGTTCATAAGCCCTATTGTATGTAATCTTGGAAGAGGATTCAAAACCCTCCCCCCAAATGTAGTGACGGCTAAACCCTCATCTAAAAGAGATTGCATTGGTGAAGTATTGAAATTGTTGGATTCAGGAATCATATTCCCCATCTCAAATAGTAAGTGGGTTAGACCTACCCAAGTTATACCCAAGAAATCAAGAGCTACTGTAGTTAAGAATGCAAAAAATGAGTTAGTCCCAACTCGAGTTGTCATGGGATGGCGCATTTGTATCGACTACTGTAAATTCAATCTTGCTACTAAGAAATATCATTTTCTACTTCCTTTCATGGATCAAGTCTTAGAGAGAATAGCTGGTCATGCATTCTATTGCTTCTTAGATGGGTACTTAGGGTATAATCAAATCAAAATAGTACTGGATGATCAAGAGAAAATGACATTCACTTGTCCTTTTGGCACTTTTGCCTATAGGAGAATGCCATTTTGGTTGTGTAATGCTCCTATGACCTTTCAATGACCTATGCTAAGCCTTTTTATCGATATGGTGGAGAGACGTTTGGAAGTCTTCATAGATAACTTCTCAATTTGTGGAGATTTGTTTGACTTGGGCCTTGCGAATCCAGAAAGTCTTCTTGTATGATGTCAAGAGACTAACCTAGTGCTCAATTGGTAAAAGTATCATTTTATGGTGGCACAAGGTATTGTGTTAGGTCACTTCATCTCATCTGAAGGAATAAAAGTAGACAAGGCTAAAATTGATTTAATTGAAAACCTACCTTCTCCAAAAAATGGTTAAGGATTTTAGATCATTCTTAGGGCATGCTAATTTTTATAGGAGATCCATATTGAACTTTGGTGTTATTTCTAGTCCCATATGTCATCTCCTAAGTCAGGATGTTCCCTTTGTGTAGGATGATGCATGCCAAAAAGCTTTCAAGAAGCTTAAAGGCATGTTGATTTCTACCCCTATCATGCAACCACTTGACTGGTCATTGCGTTTTGAGTTGGTGTGTGATGTTAGCGATTACGCCAGTGGAGCAATGCTAAGGAAAAAGAAAAAAAAAGTCTTGTTTTATTTACTATGCAAGTAAAACTCTTAATGATACTTAAATGAATTATTCTACCACTGAAAAAGAGTTACTTGTTATTGTGTTTGCATTGGATAAGTTTCTATCATACTTGGTAGACTCCTCAGTTGTTGTTTTTACTAATCATGAAGCCCTGAAATATCTGTTGACAAAGAAATATGCAAAACCACGATTGCTAAGGTGGATACTCCTGCTATAGGAATTTGATTTGATCATCAAGGACAAAAAAGGGAGCAGAGAATGTGGTGGCTAATCACCTTTCATGGCTGACATGACTTTCACGATGATACAGTGCCAATTAATGAGTAGTTTTTAGATGAGCAACTTCTAGCAGTTTTGAGAGTACCTTGGTATATTGATATTGCTAATTATTTAGTCACATGTACTTTTCCTTCTTCTTTCACTCTTTTGGATAAGAAAATTTTTTTGATTGAGGTACGTAGTTTCTTTTGGGATGATCCATATTTGTTTAAATATTGTAAAGATCAAATAATTCGGAGATGTGTACCTGATTTTGAAATCCATAGTGTGATTAATTTTTGTCATACTAAGGCATGTGGAGGCCACTTTTTTTCAAAGAAAACCACTGCAACTATTTTGCATATGGATTTTATTAACCAGCACTATTTCAATATACTCGTGCCTTTTGTTTATCTTGTGAATGGTTGGGGGTATCTCGCGAAGGAATATGATGCCCTTGAACACTTTTTGTCATAGATATTTTTGACTATTGGGGAATTGACTTCATGAGACCATCCCCCCAATTGTTTAGTAATTTGTATACCTTAGTTGTCGTAGACTATGTCTAAAAAATGGGTTGAGGCTATCCCTTGCCAAACCAATGATCATTACATGGTGATCAATTTTTAAAAGAATACATCCTTTCGCAATTTGGGATACCTCGATCCATTATTAGTGATGGTGGGCTTCACTTTTGTAATAGATGTTTTGAAAATTTGATGCGAAAATATGCTATTACATAGAAAGTAAGTACACCTTGCCATCTACAAACAAGTGGGCAAGCCAAACTTGCCAACAAGGAGATCAAAAAAATTTTGAAAAAAAGTGAACCCAGATCGTAAAGATTGGTATTTATGACCAACCAATTCCTTATAGGCTTACCAAACGACTTTTAAAACAATCAGTTGGTTTATGGGAAGCCATGCCACTTGCCTGTTGAGCTTGAACAAAGAGCATATTGGGCAATTAAGCTTATGAACTGTGGTGTAGACAAGGCAGGGGAATCTATAAAGCTTCAGTTTAATGAATTGGAAGAAATGAGAAATGAGGCCTATGAGAATGCAAAGATTGCAAAGGCTAGAATGAAAGTCTTCCATAACAAGCACATATTTAGGAAAACCTTTGAACCTTCTCAAAAGGCTCTGTTATATAATTGATTGCTCCACCTTTTTCCTAATAAGTTGAGGTCAAGGTGGTCAAGCCCATTTGTAGTTAAGGAGGTTTTCCCCCATTAAGTTGTTGAGATTCGAAACCACAAGACGACAACAGTTTTAAGGTTAATGGACAGCGACTAAACCATTCTTGGAGAGATTTGTGCCTGAGGAGGAATCCACTAAGTTGGTTGATCCACATTATGATTTGAATAGTTAATTGCAAACCATATATATTGTATAGTAGATTTTATTTATTTCTTTTTCATTTTTTGGTGTATAATGTTTGTTTTGAATGCTAGAATTGATGCATATTTCGCATCAACAAGTATTCCTTTTCCCTAATTTAAATATTATTTTTGGGCATTTTTTGATATATTTTTCTGCATTGAGGACAATGTTTAATTTAGGTTAAGGGTGGGGGATAACCTATGATCTGTGTTGATTTTTGATCTATTTAATCTATGTTTTATTTTTTAATTTTTTTATATTTTTTAATTTCTTATTTAGGTTAATTTTTATTTTTATTGTAATTTAATTCTTATTTTTAATTTTTTGTTAGATTATTGTATTTAGGAGAGTCTAAGATAGGATGTTGAGGATTTTTAATGGTTAAATTTCAAAAATTATGTGACATTTAGGTATAATTTGTTCAAAATTGTGTTCGCTGTTATTTAAAGAATTTGAAAAGTTAGGAATTTAAAAGGGTTTTTGAAAAAAAGGCACACGTCCGGACACACTCATTCTGGCTGGATATGCCTATCCAGAGAGTTGGATCCATCCGGGTGCACTCACTCCATCTGGACACAAGTGCAAACACTAGAAAGGAAATTGTAACGTCAAACGACATTAGTGGTTAGGACTTTAAAATCCCATTAAAGTTGTCCGGACGCATCACTTTGTCCAGATGCGCGTCTTAGTTTATAAAAATGAGGTTGCCTTCTCCATCACATCGAAACTCTTCTTCTTCCCCAGGCATCCTCTATAACTCCTCTCATGAAAAAATTGAGACCTACTCCATCTTTTCTTCATAAACCTTCAAGAAATCATCAAATCTTCACTCAAATCCTACCAAGATTAAAGGTTTGATCTTCTAAACTAAGGATTTAGTCTCTCTTTTTTCTCAACTTAGGGTTTCTCTCCACGTATTTTACCCTTTTTCTCAAGAAACTTGTAATCTTCTCCAAGGGAAGGTCTTTAATGGTACACAAGAGATGTGACACCCCTAAAATCTGGGGTTCTTTATCACCCATTGATCACCCATCAACCCGCAAAAATATCCATGAATGTTGCATGACCCGACACGATGACACAACAATAAAAGGTTTGGACAGAGTCTCCCTTGTACCAGAAACACCCGAACGCATAACTTGTGTACATTTAAACCACATGACCCAAAAATTTTACCTCCATCAACCAAAACTCACATTTTTTGAACTTGGCATACAATTGATGGTCCCTCAAGGTCTGGTGAATGACCCTCAAGTGACCCTTATGCTCCTCCTCAAACTTGGAGTAGATCAGGATGTCGTCAACAAACACCACGACAAACTGAGCTAAATAGGTTTGGAACACCCTATGCATGAGATCCATGAATGCCGTCGGGGCATTCATCAATCGAAATGGCATCCCAGTGAACTCAAAATGCCCATACCGCATTCTGAACGCCGTCTTAGGGATATTTGCCTCCCTGATTCTCAACTGATGGTAGCCCGTGCAGAGATCTGTCTTGGAGTAGACCCACGCTCCCTTCAGCTAATCAAACAGATCATCAATCATCGGTAAAGAGTACCTATTCTTGATGGTGACCCAGTTCTGATAGTCTATACACAATCGAAGGGTCTTGTCCTTCTTCTTGGCAAACAATACCAGAGCGCCCCACGGTGAAGTGCTCAATCTAATAAAATTATTGTCTAATAATTCCTATAATTACACCTTGAGTTCTTGCAACTTAGCTGGTGCCATCCTATGCAGAGTCATAGAAATAGGAGATGTACCCAGATGTAACTCAATGCGAAAGTCTACATCCCTATGGGAAGGTAATCTCAGTAGTTCATCAAAAAAAATGTCCTCATACTCACAGACAACCTGAGGTAGTCCTAACTCTTGTCTCATCTCGTCCTCTAGAGTAAGGCTTGTAAGCCGGCCCATCAACTGTCCGTGCCATCGAGAGTCATACACGGCCTGAGGCAAAGTTTTGTGCTTCTCCCCCTGAAACTTGAACAAACATCATCCGGTGTGTAAGCAATGACCCTCTTCCGATTACATTCAATGACAACTCGATGTGCTTCCAACCAATCTATCCCAAGGATGACATCGAACTCCGACATGTCCATCACTCTAAGGTCCACAATGAGTAGAACTCCTGAGATCTCTAACTCACAACCCTGACATATCTGGTTAACACACACCCTAGCTCCTAGGGGTGAATTCACATACAACCGTTCTTCCAATGTATTAACCTCTAAGCTCAAATCCCTCACACATGATGCAGAAATGAATAAATGTGATGCACCAGAGTAAAATAACACCCTAGCCCATAAGCGAGANCTCTTCCAATGTATTAACCTCTAAACTCAAATCCCTCACACATGATGTAGAAATGAATAAATGTGATGCACCAGAGTAAAATAACACCCTAGCCCATAAGCGAGAGAGTAGAAATATACCCTAAATGAATGACTGATTCACTGGCTCAGCCTGAGATATGATGGCATAGACACACCCCTAGGTCCTCGAAGTCCCAGCTTGCATGCCCTGTCCCCGACCTTGACCTATGCCCTGACCCATCTAGCCTGACTACGGAGTCCCCGCTCAAAAAGTGGTAGGGGCCTGAGTGGTGCCCTAGAACTAATACTGACTTCCCTGGCCCGTGGTGGGGTAGGAAGGAACAAAATAAGTCTATGCATGCCCCAGCGATGACTGGAACTGAGATATCCCATAACCCTGGGATCCCTGTCTCCGGGGACAGTCCCACTGCATGTGCCTGACTGGACGCCCTGAAGTGTCTCTCGCCGTGGGAGGATTAACCCTGGCCTTGGTAGCCGCGGCCCTGTCCTTATTGTCCTTGCGAAGTAGCATTTCTTTGTCTCTTCCCCGAACTAGAAGAAGAGGATTGGCCCTCCTTCTGGATGCTCCTTGCATCGTTCACCTCTCTCTCAATGGTCATTGTTGTCTCAACCATCGAGTACAAATTTTGTTGGCGGTGACCCACAATTTTGCCCCAGATGAATAATTTCAAACCTTCTCACTTTGGCCATATCTGTGGCCACGTAATCATGGGCAAAACGGGCTAACTTAGTGCACTTAGCCACATATTTCATCACTGTCATAGTCCCTTGTTTCAAATGCAAGAATTCCTAGGCTTTAGCATGTCGAATAGCCATTGGGAAGTACTTGNCCAGTGAACTCAAAATGCCCATACCGCATTCTGAACGCCATCTTAGGGATATCTGCCTCCCTGATTCTCAACTGATGGTAGCCCGTGTAGAGATCTGTCTTGGAGTAGACCCGCGCTCCCTTCAGCTAATCAAACAGATCATCAATCATCGGTAAAGAGTACCTATTCTTGATGGTGACCCAGTTCTGATAGTCTATACACAATCGAAGGGTCTTGTCCTTCTTCTTGGCAAACAATACCAGAGCGCCCCACGGTGAAGTGCTCAATCTAATAAAATTATTGTCTAATAATTCCTATAATTACACCTTGAGTTCTTGCAACTTAGCTGGTGCCATCCTATGCAGAGTCATAGAAATAGGAGATGTACCCAAATGTAACTCAATGCGAAAGTCTACATCCCTATGGGAAGGTAATCTCAGTAGTTCATCAAAAAAAATGTCCTCATACTCACAGACAACCTGAGGTAGTCCTAACTCTTGTCTCATCTCGTCCTCTAGAGTAAGGCTTGTAAGCCGGCCCATCAACTGTCCGTGCCATCGAGAGTCATACACGGCCTGAGGCAAAGTTTTGTGCTTCTCCCCCTGAAACTTGAACAAACATCATCCGGTGTGTAAGCAATGACCCTCTTCCGATTACATTCAATGACAACTCGATGTGCTTCCAACCAATCTATCCCAAGGATGACATCGAACTCCGACATATCCATCACTCTAAGGTCCACAATGAGTAGAACTCCTGAGATCTCTAACTCACAACCCTGACATATCTGGTTAACACACACCCTAGCTCCTAGGGGTGAATTCACATACAACCGCTCTTCCAATGTATTAACCTCTAAACTCAAATCCCTCACACATGATGTAGAAATGAATAAATGTGATGCACCAGAGTAAAATAACACCCTAGCCCATAAGCGAGAGAGTAGAAATATACCCTAAATGAATGACTGATTCACTGGCTCAGCCTGAGATATGATGGCATAGACACACCCCTAGGTCCTCGAAGTCCCAGCTTGCATGCCCTGTCCCCGACCTTGACCTATGCCCTGACCCATCTAGCCTGACTACGGAGTCCCCGCTCAAAAAGTGGTAGGGGCCTGAGTGGTGCCCTAGAACTAATACTGACTTCCCTGGCCCGTGGTGGGGTAGGAAGGAACAAAATAAGTCTATGCATGCCCCAGCGATGACTGGAACTGAGATATCCCATAACCCTGGGATCCCTGTCTCCGGGGACAGTCCCACTGCATGTGCCTGACTGGACGCCCTGAAGTGTCTCTCGCCGTGGGAGGATTAACCCTGGCCTTGGTAGCCGCGGCCCTGTCCTTATTGTCCTTGCGAAGTAGCATTTCTTTGTCTCTTCCCCGAACTAGAAGAAGAGGATTGGCCCTCCTTCTGGATGCTCCTTGCATCGTTCACCTCTCTCTCAATGGTCATTGTTGTCTCAACCATCGAGTACAAATTTTGTTGGCGGTGACCCACAATTTTGCCCCAGATGAATAATTTCAAACCTTCTCACTTTGGCCATATCTGTGGCCACGTAATCATGGGCAAAACGGGCTAACTTAGTGCACTTAGCCACATATTTCATCACCGTCATAGTCCCTTGTTTCAAATGCAAGAATTCCTAGGCTTTAGCATGTCGAATAGCCATTGGGAAGTACTTGCCTATAAAGAGTTCTCAGAACTCTCCCCATGTCATTGCCTCTAAATTCTTCGAGGCCCTTGCCTAATCCCACCATCGATGAGTTTCTCCTTCCAACTGGAATGAAGCTAACCTTATCTTAGTGGCATCAAAGGTGATCTCCATAGCCTCTAAGATTTTGTTCACTTGCTGGAACCATTGGTTGGCCACCATCGAATTCGCCCCTCCCATGAAAGTTAGAGGGTTGTGTGCCTTGAACCTTTGGAGTTTACTTGAGCCTCCTTGCCCCGCATTTGCACTAGTCTGTTCAATGGTGGATGTCATTATGCCAATAGCCTCCATGAAGGCTTGTTAGTCAAAGGCTAGTGGTGGTTGGTTGTTGTTANACGGTGAAGTGCTCAATCTAATAAAATCCTTGTCTAATAATTCCTATAATTACACCTTGAGTTCTTGCAACTCAGCTGGCGCCATCCTATGCAGAGTCATAGAAATAGGAGATGTACCCAAATGTAACTCAATGCGAAAGTCTACATCCCTATGGGGAGGTAATCNCCGCCCACCACCTCGGCCGTATCCTCTTCCTCTATTTGCCATCTACACACATGTCAAATAGTAACAGAGCATTTACTTAGTATCCCAAGATAAGGATCAGGCTCCAACTTTGAGATCTCTCTCCTTGTCTCACTAGTAGAGCATGTGCCACCAACTAGTAGATATCTACTTCTTTAAGCATCCCGTTCATTCTTTTTTAGACCCCCAAGGTTGTGTTCNAGATGTACCCAAATGTAACTCAATGCGAAAGTCTACATCCCTATGGGGAGGTAATCTCAGTAGTTCATCAAAAAAAATGTCCTTATACTCACAGACAACCTGAGGTAGTCCTAACTCTTGTCTCATCTCGTCCTCTAGAGTAAGGCTTGTAAGCCGGCCCATCAACTATCCGTGCCATCGGGAGTCATACACGGCCTGAGGCAAAGTTTTGTGCTTCTCCCCCTGAAACTTGAACAAACATCATCCGGTGTGTAAGCAATGACCCTCTTCCGATTACATTCAATGACAACTCGATGTGCTTCCAACCAATCTATCCCAAGGATGACATCGAACTCCGACATGTCCATCACTCTAAGGTCCACAATGAGTAGAACTCCTGAGATCTCTAACTCACAACCCTGACATATCTGGTTAACACACACCCTAGCTCCTAGGGGTGAATTCACATACAACCGCTCTTCCAATGTATTAACCTCTAAACTCAAATCCCTCACACATGATGTAGAAATGAATAAATGTGATGCACCAGAGTAAAATAACACCCTAGCCCATAAGCGAGAGAGTAGAAATATACCCTAAATGAATGACTGATTCACTGGCTCAGCCTGAGATATGATGGCATAGACACACCCCTAGGTCCTCGAAGTCCCAGCTTGCATGCCCTGTCCCCGACCTTGACCTATGCCCTGACCCATCTAGCCTGACTACGGAGTCCCCGCTCAAAAAGTGGTAGGGGCCTGAGTGGTGCCCTAGAACTAATACTGACTTCCCTGGCCCGTGGTGGGGTAGGAAGGAACAAAATAAGTCTATGCATGCCCCAGCGATGACTGGAACTGAGATATCCCATAACCCTGGGATCCCTGTCTCCGGGGACAGTCCCACTGCATGTGCCTGACTGGACGCCCTGAAGTGTCTCTCGCCGTGGGAGGATTAACCCTGGCCTTGGTAGCCGCGGCCCTGTCCTTATTGTCCTTGCGAAGTAGCATTTCTTTGTCTCTTCCCCGAACTAGAAGAAGAGGATTGGCCCTCCTTCTGGATGCTCCTTGCATCGTTCACCTCTCTCTCAATGGTCATTGTTGTCTCAACCATCGAGTACAAATTTTGTTGGCGGTGACCCACAATTTTGCCCCAGATGAATAATTTCAAACCTTCTCACTTTGGCCATATCTGTGGCCACGTAATCATGGGCAAAACGGGCTAACTTAGTGCACTTAGCCACATATTTCATCACTGTCATAGTCCCTTGTTTCAAATGCAAGAATTCCTAGGCTTTAGCATGTCGAATAGCCATTGGGAAGTACTTGCCTATAAAGAGTTCTCAGAACTCTCCCCATGTCATTGCCTCTAAATTCTTCGAGGCCCTTGCCTAATCCCACCATCGATGAGTTTCTCCTTCCAGCTGGAATGAAGCTAACCTTATCTTAGTGGCATCGAAGGTGATCTCCATAGCCTCTAAGATTTTGTTCACTTGCTGGAACCATTGGTTGGCCACCATCGAATTCGCCCCTCCCATGAAAGTTAGAGGGTTGTGTGCCTTGAACCTTTGGAGTTTACTTGAGCCTCCTTGCCCCGCATTTGCACTAGTCTGTTCAATGGTGGATGTCATTATGCCAATAGCCTCCATGAAGGCTTGTTAGTCAAAGGCTAGTGGTGGTTGGTTGTTGTTACGCTCACCACCTCGGCTGCATCCTCTTCCTCTATTTGCCATCTACACACATGTCAAATAGTAACAGAGCATTTACTTAGTATCCCAAGATAGGGATCAGGCTCCAACTTTGAGATCGCTCTCCTTGTCTCACTAGTAGAGCATGTGCCACCAACTAGTAAATATCTACTTCTTTAAGCATCCCGTTCATTCTTTTTTAGACCCCCAAGGTTGTGTTCTCTAATCCTAGTGTCTCTTATCCATATACATTTAACCATGCATACAATTCACATAACACATAACATGAAATGCATAATGATTGCAATAGTCTAGACCCTTGCCCCACAAGCCTTAGGTAAATCGTAAACCTAGGCTCCGATACCAAGCTATAACGCCCCTAAATCAGGGGTCCTTTATCACCCGTTGATCGCCCATCAACCCGCTGAAATGTCCGTGAATGCTACATGACCCGACACTATGGCACAACAATAAAAGTTTTGGACAGAGTCTCACTTGTACCGGGAACTCTTAAATGCATAACATGTGTACATTTAAACCACATGACCCATCCGAGGTCTAATATACCACTATTTATCCTCCATTATTGTTCATTTATGTCTCATAAAACACCTTTTGATCAAGAGAAGACAATACCCAAGAGCTCAAAGAAATAGTTCAGAAATTCTGAGTTTTAAGAAAACCTTTTGGAAGGTGTTTATAAACCTTCCGGAAGGTTGTCACCATTTTTCTAAACCTTGAAATCCAGAGCCCTTAACCTTCCGGAAGGTTTTCTTAAAACTCAGAATTTTTGAACTATTTCTCTGAGCTCTTGGGTATTGTATTCTCTTGATCAAAAGGTGTTTTATAAGACATAAATGAACAATAATGGAGTATAAATAGTGGTATATTGGACCTTAGATGGGTCATATGATTTAAATGTACACAGGTTATGTGTTTGGGAGTTCCCAATACAAGGGAGACTCTGTCCAAACCTTTTATTGTTGTGCTATGGTGTCAGGTCATGCGGCATTCACGGGTATTTTTGCGGGTTGATGGGCAATAAAAGAGTGATAAAGGACCCCCAGTTTTAGGGGCATCACAAGAGAGCTCGTGAGGGTACTAGTGCCCAAGGGGACCAACCAACAGAGTCAGGAATGTTCAATATGAACCATTTCCCTTCTTTGGAAAAAAACAAAAGATATCATAACTATTTTTCCTCACGTCCTACCGCATTGGAGAATAGTTTGCTTTGGAAGGAATTCTTAGGGCTTGGAGTTGTTGAGATAATAGAGGAGGGCAAATGGGGTGATAGTTTGAAAGGGTTAGGAATGATAGCTACCCCTCTAATTCGTGATTTTTACTCCAATAAAGAACGGGTAAATTCTAAGAGCTTTAGGACTCCGATGAGTGGAGTAAGTTTTGTTGTTGATCNCACATAATGAATGCAATAGTCTAGACCCTTGCCCCACAAGCCTTAGGTAAATCGTAAACCTAGGCTCTGATACCAAGCTATAACGCCCCTAAATCAGGGTCCTTTATCACCCGTTGATCACCCATCAACCCGCTGAAATGTCCGTGAATGCTGCATGACCCGACACTATGGCACAACAATAAAAGTTTTGGACAGAGTCTCACTTGTACCGGGAACTCTTAAATGCATAACATGTGTACATTTAAACCACATGACCCATCCGAGGTCTAATATACCACTATTTATCCTCCATTATTGTTCATTTATGTCTCATAAAACACCTTTTGATCAAGAGAAGACAATACCCAAGAGCTCAAAGAAATAGTTCAGAAATTCTGAGTTTTAAGAAAACCTTTTGGAAGGTGTTTATAAACCTTCCGGAAGGTTGTCACCATTTTTCTAAACCTTGAAATCCAGAGCCCTTAACCTTCCGGAAGGTTTTCTTAAAACTCAGAATTTTTGAACTATTTCTCTGAGCTCTTGGGTATTGTATTCTCTTGATCAAAAGGTGTTTTATAAGACATAAATGAACAATAATGGAGTATAAATAGTGGTATATTGGACCTTAGATGGGTCATATGATTTAAATGTACACAGGTTATGTGTTTGGGAGTTCCCAATACAAGGGAGACTCTGTCCAAACCTTTTATTGTTGTGCTATGGTGTCAGGTCATGCGGCATTCACGGGTATTTTTGCGGGTTGATGGGCAATAAAAGAGTGATAAAGGACCCCCAGTTTTAGGGGCATCACAAGAGAGCTCGTGAGGGTACTAGTGCCCAAGGGGACCAACCAACAGAGTCAGGAATGTTCAATATGAACCATTTCCCTTCTTTGGAAAAAAACAAAAGATATCATAACTATTTTTCCTCACGTCCTACCGCATTGGAGAATAGTTTGCTTTGGAAGGAATTCTTGGGGCTTGGAGTTGTTGAGCTAATAGAGGAGGGCAAATGGGGTGATAGTTTGAAAGGGTTAGGAATGATAGCTACCCCTCTAATTCGTGAGTTTTACTCCAATAAAGAATGGGTAAATTCTAAGAGCTTTAGGACTCCGATGAGTGGAGTAAGTTTTGTTGTTGATCCATCTATGATATCTCGGATGATCCAGCATGAGTTTGTACTAAGGCCATAGTTCACAATGGCCACAATATACAACATGCACGAGGTAGCTAGAGAACTTACTGGGAATCCTAACTTTATTTAGCTCTAGAGAGATGGAAAGTTGGATTGGAGACAAATGACTGATAAATACAAGACGTTGTATGTGATTTCGGAGACTAGCCTCCTTCCATTAAGTCAAAAGGATCATACCTATCCAGATCGAGCTAAGTTATCGAACACTCTCGGGACTGGACGTACTATCTATTTGCCTTCTATCACACATTTCTAAGATGNAGTCAAAAGGATCATACCTATCCAGATCGGGCTAAGTTATCGTACACTCTCGGGACTGGACGTACTATCTATTTGCCTTCTATCACACATTTCTAAGATGTTGTGAGCTTTAGAGGACATCACTCAGAATGCCACCCTTCCTTTTTGGTATTTGGTGATTTCCATTTGTATGGATCGAGGCATTAGAGTAACAGAGGACGTGTTAAAGGGAAACGCCCCCGAGTGTTAGATGATACGGGATTGGAGGGTAAAGTGAGTCCACCCATGAGCACTGTAGATGGACAATTTGATAAGGATCTCCTACTCCAGATTCTAGAGGAGCAGGCTGCTTAATCCGAAAAGATACACCCAAGTGCAGCTGGTCAAGAAGTATTAATAATTTAGTAAGTCCTAGGTTGAATCACAGGAAACTTGAAATTTAGAATTAGGAAGGAAAAAATAAAGAACTTGAATCAAAAGTATTGGTTGTTAGAAATTGGTATCTAATTGAAAAGGAATTCAATAAATAAAAAAGAATACTTCCTAACATCGAGATCAGGGAATAATCCAATTTATGAACATCATGTTTATGCAATAATTCATTATCCCAATTGATGTCCAACGCCAATGTAATCAACCAAAGGATTTTCCTTTGAAAAATAAAAGTTGATTGAATTGAAAGTAATCAATAAAGAACCAGGTTTATAGACTCATAGGGAATTATGAAATTATTCATGACAAGGAATCAACTTAGTGAATAATTCCATAAGTATACAGAGTACAATCCTTTGCTAAAATTCATTCATTTTACAGCTTTGAAGAACAATAAAATATTAATTGCATTAAACACAATATTCAATACATAATCATACAAACATACAATAGCTAAGAAGTAAAAGGAGACTACTCACAAGCCATATGAATATCTCATAGAAGAAAGGAAAAAAATAAAATCTAAAGGTTGAATGTTTGATTCTCCCTTCTTTGGCTTTCTGTATCTCCCTCTATCTACTAATATCCCAAAAATAATGAATAAAATTGTCTAAATACATTGAAGAGATCCCTCAATGTCAGAGTCTTGAATGGGGCCTTAGTAACCATGCGCATTCGGACGGAAGAGCTACGTCTAGACGCAAGCCAATAAATCCTAGTCTTCAACTTGGTCAACATAGCTGAGTCCAAACGATCACACACGTCCTAACAAAGGCACACCATATCGTCAAATGGGCGTCTGCACGCACAACCTCATTTGAACACCATAAAATCTCTGGAATTGGTTTTGAAGCACTCGTGTCTGGATGGAATAGTCGCATCGGAACAATCAACCACCATATTGTTTTTCTAACTTAACCAATTTTTCATCTTCAAAACTTCCTTACTTGCGTCCGGGCGGAGTAGTTGTGTCAGGACGCACCTATGTATGCAGCTGGGGTCCACTTCAGTCAATTGTTTGACTTTCTGAAGTATCACTTTAATCCCTTTGATTTTCATGCATTTTTCAATTCATCCAATCAATTTAACAAGCATCAAAAATCAACTCAATCTCCCAATTTTACCTGACAAATCATTCAAACACCAAAAATACCATCAAAGTATATAATCAATAGGATAAACGGTAATTAACTCAACATAAATGCAATTTGTCAAAGCTATCAAACAAAGAATTAGTAAATGGCATGATGAATCACACCCCCAACCTACATTTTACTAGTCTCTAGTGGGATCAATTCATAAGCAAAACTAATCAAAATAATCTAACAAAATAATCCACTTTCGTAGGACTCACGATTGCATTTAGCATATACAAAAAGCCTTTAAACCCCTAGGGATCTCCTCCAGTGGATGAGTTATAGTCTCGTAAAGGTTTTCAGTGAAGCTACTTACAAACTTCCAATAATTTGCCCATTTTTTTGAATTTATCATATTACTTAACCAATAATCAAATGGCCAAATATAAATAAAAATATGAATAAGTGCATGCACATTCAAATCATAGAACCACAGATTATGCAACAATATTTACAAATGTCATCCCTTTTGCAACTCTTGTGTAGTGTGGAAATGAACCAACGAGAGTAGAGAATCAATCAAAATTACATTGCCTCCCCACTATCCACTACTATCTTCAAATAAATTCTGTGTTTTTCTCTCAACAATAAGTTCACTCTAACTATACAAACAAATTCCCTTTATTCTACCACATGTGAGCATAATTATTGTAACAAACGCACAAAATATCTCACATATGACTATGATAATGAATGTTATCTCAAAACAAAGGAACTTAGCACAATTTCATGATCAAAAATCAACTTAAAATATATCAAACAATTATCATCATCATCCTTGCCCACACAAGTCATGTATTACAATCAACTCTTTAGATCAAATAAGTCTTTTTCTAGGTTGTAATTGGGCCTTGGGTAAAAGGTAAAAAAACGAAGGAATAGGAAATCAAAGAATTACCCCAATAACGTTTCTCATATCCATACCTCTTGACATAAGCCATATTTTCCTTGGTAGTACAATTCTATATCCTTGCCATACTTTCAATCTTTTCTTTTCTTCTTCTTTTTCCATGGTTTTTCTTGCCTTTTTTTTATATACATCTTTTCACAAGGCTCGTATGTATTTCATTCTTTCTTAGCAAGTCTTTGCATTTCAACCACATATCATCCTTCCTTATGCAATGTAATTACCTATTCTAGGGATTACCAAGGGTCAAAGGTAAGATACTATATAGTTTGGCTTTATTATTAAGTATGGGTGAACAATGAAAAATTTAATTATGAGCCAAAACATGGCTCCAAAGGATCAAAATATATCAAACATGGCCTAAAATCATATCTCAAGAGTCTCAATGAACACACTTCTTATGCTTAACAATTCAAAATCCAATAATCATTCAACATACCATGATTGATCAAAATAAGTATAATAAAACTATTCAAAGAATCATTGAATAAAATTCTTATCACTGAGTAATTGCAAATGTCTCTACAAGAATGAAATGGATCTAAACTCATAAGGGACATTATATATTCCCCACTAGATGTGTCAAGTTTCAAGATAAAATATTTTTTCATATGTGCACAAAGTATGTCTCAATTGAGGATCACATTATAATATTAAATAGTAACCTTAAAGTTCTGTGATAGACTAACGCATAAATGAATTCATCTTTTAATCAAAATAATCTTTACCCAAATATTAGCCTTATCATATGCATCCAGATCGAAGAACTACATGCATGCATCTGGACGGAAGAGATCCCTTCTCAGCATATGATGAGACTAATTATTGGGTAAAGGTTATTTAGATGAAAATATGAATTTATTTATGCTTTTGTGTATTATAGAACTTTAGATTACACGTTAATATTACGAAAGTCATCCCCAATTGAAATTTTAAATATTGGTGCACATATGACCTTGCTAGAGTAGAAGTTATGAAAAAATATTTTTTGTCTTGAAACTTGACACATATAGTGTTGTGAGTTTAGATCCATTTCATTTTGGAGAGACATTTGCAATTACTCAATGATAAAAATTTTATTCAGCGATTCTTTGAATAGTTTCATTATACTTATTTTCATCAATGAAGATATGTTGAATGATTATTTAATTTTGAATTATTAGCATATGAAGTATGTTAATTGAGACTCTTAAGATATGATTTTAGGCTATCTTTGATATATCTTGATCCTTATCCTTATTTCTTGAAATTTATGGTCCTTAGAAGCCATGTTTGAGCTTATAATTAAATTTTTTCATTGTTCACCCATACTTAATAACAAAGCCAGATTGCATAATATCTTATCTTTGACCCTTAGTTATCCTGAGAATAGGTAATTACATTGCATATGAAAGGGAGATATGTGGTAGAAATGCAAAGATTTGTTGAAAGAAAATATATGTGTCGTTAGTGGAAAGATGAATGAAAAAGATGAAAAAACGTCAGTGGAGCGTGGCTCACTCTTTATGGGAACAACATTTCAGGTGTCAAACAAACACCAGTGGATGGCCCTCACTTGGGCCCTTATTAATGAAAAAGCCAAAAATGTGTCTTTTAAATTACACTTCTATAAATCAATTCTGTAATTTGTTTTGAATTTGTATAATTGTACAAAGGGCCATGTAATAAACTCTTATGGACTATAATTTGTGTACATGAATGAATGGATCAGTATGAAATGGGTTTGGATGGCAAATTGTGGAAGATTGAAAATTTGGGCTTAGTTACTGGTAGCTAAGTGATTAAGTATCAGTATCACGCTGTCAAATGGCCCAAGTACAGGTACCTAGACTTACGGGTATAAGTATTTGGATTTCAGTGGGCTCAAGCATCGGTACCAAGGTTTTAAGTATCAGTACCTCGATGGACAATGGGCTTAGGTATCGGTACCACAACATAAAGGTACCAATACCTAGCAAACAGTGGGCTTAGGTACCGATACCAATTTCACTCAGGTACTAGTACCTAGCAGCGGAAGAGACCAACCAGACAGAAGGCTCAGGTACTGGTACCACGTGTAAAAGGTACTGGTACCCCTTCCAAAATTTTCAAAAATTAATTATAATATTTCCAATCCACTAGAACTTGAGCCCTCTTGTTGGGAGAATGTAATTGGTCAAACTTTAAGTTCTAATTGATGGATATGGACCTTGGAATGGTCAGGTGGTTGATATGTGCACAGATTATGCGTTTGGAGTGCTCTGGCACAAGGGAGACTCTGCCCAAACTCTATATTGGTTACGATCCCGGTGAAAGGGATGTGATGATGTGGTGCCAGGTTATGCGGCATTCACAGGTACTTCCATGGGTTGATGGGTGATCAACGGGTTGAGAAAGAATCCCCAGATTTTGGGACGTCACACTATAAATACCAAAGGATGCCTCCTTAGCCATATTTTATCAGTTTAGAACCCTAGAAAACCCTAGAGTGTGAGGTAGAAGAAGGATACACAAGAATTTGGAGGGATTTATGCGTAGGAGAAGGATTAAAGTGTAGGGTTTCCACCAAAACTACGGATTAAAGGTAGGGTTTCATTCTCAAATTTAACATTGTAGCTAGCATTATCATGTGTATGTTTTCAATTCATATTTATATGCTAGATAGACAATTCTTGAAGATTCTTTTCCATTACATGAATTGTTTCTTGATCATAAACAATTTCCATTCAAGTTTCATCCGATTTTTATCTAAAACCCAAGTTCTTGACTTGCAATTTATACAAGGCATGTTTTATATCGAAACTTCCACATTCTTGGTTTCTAACACTCTAGACTTTTATTATGAACAATGAAAATATATTTTTTGGAGATCTCTTGCATGCTTTATAGAATTATTATTTTTGAGAGGATATAAAACTATGGTTCTTGATGAGTGTTGGGTTTCTTGGAAAATTATGAAAAGTATCCCTTGTCTGGTGGGTGTGATTAACGTGGGTTGCAATCGAACGGGTATCATAAAGGCATTAGATGAGTTTCTTACTTTGAGGAGTTTGAAAGTTTCCTAGCACTCGTACTGGGGTTGGTGACTTACGAGGACAAAACCACTATTTGCTCACGGTGATTGAGGCAGAGGGTTAGTATACTATTTCTGAAAAGTTACATCAATGTCGATGCGTCGATATGTGCACTTCTTGAAAACTTTTCATCCTTGCGAGGATAGTATTGATTGGGTGTGTGTGTGGGTGCCAAGATATTCTCAATGTGTGGATTCATGTTAGCTAACCTGTAGATATGCATGGGGTATAATGTTGATTGTGTTGAGTTATTCTGTTGAGAGATGAGATTGTTTATTCATGAATTATTATCATGTTTATCGTAAACTTGAGATCTTGTTATTGTCATTGTTTTACTTCAAAAATTTGTATATTATTTTGTTGAACGAAACTTACTTGTTTTATGATTTCAAAACATTGTTGGGTTGGAGAGGGTTTCTCTGTTAGGCTTTTTGCTCATGCTACATGAATAACATTTTTCAGATTTTGGAATCGAGGAGAAACCTGAAATTGGTGAGCAGACTGATAGGGATTTTGGAGTGGATCCAAAACTAGATGTTTAGAGATAATATTCTGCACTAATTTAAATTTCTTAAGTGACTTTGAGACAATGTTTAGAGTATTATTTTATTCATTTTCCGCTATGAGATATTATTTTTGTTTTGAGATATAATTGAATGTTTGACTGCACTTGGTTTGAATTGGATTAGTTTATTTATTCCATGGATGGATGTTTTGGTATTATTCCATGTATGGATGCTTTTTTATAGATACTCTCATGGTTGAATGTTTGGTAGATAGTTAATGCCTTACAAGTTGGGTTATGGTGCATTACAAAGTTAGTATCAAAGCTTATGAATTCAATCTTACATGGGAGTTTTTGGTTGTGAATTACTCACTGGAGATTTAAGTAGAGAATGAAAGAAAAAAATCTAGGCTTGAATTTTGACACCCTGATCCATTTAACATAATATATATTCAAAACGCTAATAATCTCCATAGATACTAAATAACATAGCCTCCAAATAATGAATAAACTCTGATACCAATTTTGTAAACATTTCAAACATTACATCCAAATAATCTTCGTAGTTACTAAATAACACAGTCTCCAAATAATGATTAAACTCTAATACCAATTTTATATTCAAATGTTGCATCCAACCTATTATAATTTACATGGCTCATATGTAATACACTATCCAGTTATAACCCCTTACTACAAATAGTCGTACAATTCTTCGATAATAACCAAGATAAATCACACTTCAAACAATCACGAACTTTCCTGTAACCTACTAATTTGAAAATGGAAAAATATTGTAAGGTGAGCATCAACAGCTCAGTAGAGTAAATTATTTTCCAATCAAATGAGTTTAAAAATAACAAAGTTTGGAATGATTGATTAATATCAAAACAGTTCATTTCATACATAAGTAATAGAGAAAAAAAAGATTGAACAAAACATTTAAGTTGAAAACAGTAATACGATCATAACATCAATAAAGTTCTACACTGTTGGGCGATCATCCTAATAGATCATTCAGGGTCCATATGGACATACGAATATACGATTCAACCTTTTGGAGGACTTTCACTTAGAGGAAGATATGCTCCATAATCACAATTCAGTACCTAAGTCCAAAGACCAACTAGGCCACCAAAGCATTTATGAACTCAATGAGAAACCCTCTACGGCCTCAAACTAGAATTTAAACCCTTTGCCACTTGACCGTTGCGCACTTACATTTCATTCAAAAGGATCCCATAGTTCCAAATTTATACAAACAATACGAGAAATACGATCATTCAAACATTAGTGCAAATTGCACTCAAAAACCTTAATTCGGGTCCGGGTCCAAGTCAATATTTAAAACACCCAATCATATATTTCAAAACCATGCTAAAGCATTACAAATAACATATTTAATAATTTAGAAACAAGTTTAAAAAGTATCGCCTATTCTGGAATTGGGAAACCCTACCCCGTCTCGGTATTTTGATCTGAAATAGCCAAAAATTAAACAGTATTATTTTTTTGATGAAATTCAAACCTCATAATCCATTTAACTAGTTATAAATGAATATAAAATTTTTTTGGCAAAAATACCCAAAAACTGGGTCAAATTGGCCCTAGAGACCAAAATAGTCATTTTACTCCTCATTTTGATCTGGTCATTGAATCGACCTGAGATTTTACCAGGACCTCCATATGGACGTTACAGAACTTTTGATACTGACCAAATCCCTATTAGAAGTTGAACGCACCCTCACGCACCGATGGGGTGCACTGGTGTAGTTCCTCCCCTTCATCTTCTTCCATTGTCTACTTGACCAAAACCTTAGGTTCCCCATTTTCAGCTTCAACTACCCCACTTCTCTCATCTATTTATCCCACTCCAGTACATCATGCTTCCCAATTTTTGAACCTAAACACTCACAACACATCACTCTATCAAACCCCATAAGTTTTAAACTTCGAATTAAGCTTAAACTCATCCAAAAATCCGATCAAAGTTAACCAAAAATAAGGTTTCTAGTTTATGGCCAGACCTATAACTCGCATTATAACCCCCCTTAACAATCTCTAAATCCATTTTTAAGGTCAACAATGAATTCCTAGTGTTTGTTTTAGCTAGGAAAACCCCTCCTTCATAGCCCAAACCTCCCATCCATGGAGATCAAAAATCTTCATGGCCAAAACTTCATCTCCACCTCCACACCACCATAGGCTACACCTGTAAAACCTAAGAAAATTAAAACTTAATTAAAAAAGTCAAAACGATAATTAGTCGTTACGGTACAGGTTGAAAACACAAATTTTTATAGAACTCGAATGACAAAATAGACCTCACTGTTGGATTTGTATCACGAAATCCAAATACCATGTTAATTTTCATTGAATTCTGAGACAGCCAAATTTTTTGGGTTTTACAATGCGATCGGGTGTCACCTGATTAAAATAAACGCGATCAATTTTTATTCATGGAACTCTAGAAATAATTTAAAGTTAAATCAACAAAAATACACTAAACTTAACATGGGATAAGATTTAATTGATTCATAATAAAATTGGACCAATTAAAAAGGGATGTGTGATGCATTGAGAGCCAAGAATTTAAAGGAGTACTTAAAGGGGGAAAATCTGATTTTCTCCCATTCTTGGCCTGCATTTTTCGGATAGAGAGAGAGAGAGAGATGTGAGAAAGGAGAAATTCTCCAAGCTCCCTTCCATCTTCA